>VMBQ01000198.1:7824-26043 GCA_007657795.1 Dreissena rostriformis
AAATTACTTTTAGCTAAAGAAACTTCAGCGAACAGTTTATATAGTCTTGACAGACCTGTACGCTGAAGCCAACCCCGTATCGAAAGTCAACCAGAGTCGTAACATATTTATGTCACGCTATAAATCAAAGACAGTTCATTTTCTTGGATACATTTCTACATATATTGATGAATAAATATAAATTACTGCATCGGGGCATATTTTAAGGTTCAAATATTTCAAATGCATCTTACAATAGATGAAAATAACTCTCATCAGCATAAAATTCACAATGTTTACGCCATTGTCGCATTGTCACGTGACGAGTTTTCATTTGGATACTTTCGGATCGACCTTGACATTTTTTGCTAAAATTGTAAACATTACTTTCGTTTTCTGAAATCGATTATTTGTGATTAACAACTTACGTCTGGTGGATTAAAAGTCTTATTTTAAAGTGAATCAGGTAAGTTTAAATTAGTTTTACTTTGAGTTTGTATTTACACTACAATTTTTTTACAAAACAAGCAAGAATAATTTAAAATACTGGGAAATGTCTTTCTGAATTGAAAGCACTTGAGCACATGGCATGATACTAAAAATAGAAAAAAACGTTGTATGACCGTGAAATCTCGGGAGATTCTCATTTCAAAAATGTCTGTCACATCACTGTTTTTCTCGATATATTAGAGCAGAAAAGATAAACTTCAATGTTTAAGGTAGTATTTTGTGAAAGAATATATCAGTTTAATGTGAAAAATGTCAATCTTTCCGATCAAGTGGTTGATTTTAGCCAATAACTGCATTTAAAAGCTGTTTTGGACCGGTCTTTGTGAGCTGTCAACTTTTCGGGAATTTCTGGTTGACTTACCTTATGGGGTTGGTCCATTACTATAAAGTCGCGCCAGTCAAAAATCATAAAAAAGCGACATTTAAAGTTATTGTAGCCAGAACTAGGTTTGCGTACCCGTCGTCCCGTAAAGGTTTACACTAGATTTGTGGAAGAACACCAGTTTTTCCACTGATGAAGAGTCTATGGAATGAGTGCCGATGAAGAAACGGCGGGAGATTTTCCTCGTGCACTTTGTGCCGACGCGCGTCCAATATTCAAGACGATTCGGGGCATGCTCATGCAACAAATGGCGGGAAAATTGTCTCGAGCACTTCGTGCCGACGCGCATTAAATATTGAAGACGTCTAGTCCGTACATGGATATGTTTAAGGTATTGTGAATAAGGGTCATCTGGCTGATTCAAATACGAATGTTTTTCAGCAGCGGTTAATAAGCTTTGCAACGTCATAACATAATGAATTAAATTGGATTCTGTTGATATTGACTGTCGTTTAAACGTTTACTGTTTTTGTAAACGTTTTTGAGCAAAACACGAAACGCGACCGTTTAAACGTTTAAATGTGATACCCTTAATCTGGGATAACACTTTCCACCTAGACTGGATTTATGTTTTGAAGCAACTTCCTTTAAATAAAAAATTCTATAAAAAGGGAAAGTTTCATATGTTATTAGCCTGTGCTAAGGCTAATCTGTGACGACACTTTATGCATGTGCATTAAGCCCATTGTTTTCAGAGTGTGGCTCATATTATTCTTCTCCATCTTTAACAACATGCATTAGGAAACGTTCAGCAAAAAAGGAATTTTGCATTTCTTTGACCTTAAGGGATGTGTGCCATTTAACAATACAGTCTAATCTGCCAATAACGACCACTGAAGGGATGTGGTCGTTGTGGTTTTTGTTAACAGGTGGTTTTTATTTGGAGGGTCGATTGAAACTTTGCAAAACATTCTAGTTGGCTTTTAACAGGTACCTTATCTATGTATGTGCTCTATTGTTTAAAAGTTCGAATACTAATGCATGTATAATGTAAAAAAGGATTGAAAACACAGTTTTGATTTTATGTTAATTATTTTAATGTCTTTATGTTTTTATAGTATAAGTTTTGTCTACACCAAGATCGCTAACCACTCTTCTACAACTATGTCCTTTACCTATCATACTAATCACCTTAACGCGTTCTTCCAACGCCAAGAACTTTTGTTTGGAAGCCATAATGGTTAACTTGAACTGCCAATTTACTTATCTAAAATCTGTGCACGTCTTATCACGGAAAAATTTAAGAAAGGAATAAATATCAAAATGTATGTGTGTTAATGGCATCGTTATAGTAACGAAACCGTAAATTTCCTTAATGAGTTGATGAAAGCCCCAAAATTTTCAGCAATAAGTACATTAATCGCGAGTCACTAACATAAAAAGGCATCTTTTTAGACTTTCAACAAACTTTCAAATGCATACAAGAAGAGGCGGCTACCAATTAGCAATGTGTGTTCAATAAACAAACAACTGATATTGAGTGCATTAATTTGTCACATGCCAATATCTCCATAGCGACCGACGAGTCCACTGGTAAGATGCATATCACGTGGCTATCACAGCATCATGGCAGCCATTGTGTTTATTGAAAGTTACGAAATCATTGATTGTTATTATTGAAGTGGTCGTTGTTAGCTATCAAAATTGACTTTTGGGAATGTAAAATGGCAGTCGTTGGTCGTTGTCAGCAGGTAGGCTTTATTCGCAGGTACAATATATAGTGAAATCGTTCGGGATAAAATCGATGTGGGCGTTATGGACAGTTGGCCGCTATTAAAAGGTGGTCGCTGGTACAGGTTGGACTGTAGTTGCAGTGCTTTTATTGCCCAAACCAGGTATTGTTAATAATAACAACATGGCTGCTGTGTCTACTAAAGTGAAATATTCTTGTGGCAGTATGGGTGTCATGTTAAGACGTGAAAGCATTTTCAGCCTGACAGAGACAGTTTCAAAAGATGTCCTGTATCGGAGATAAATGCCTGCCACCTCACAATGGTTTAAACAAGTTCATAGGATAGAATTTCTCGGTCACATATGCTGTCAAAGCTGTGTCCCTGGTTTCGTGACATTTCCAATTACTGCCTATGGATTTGCTGTTGGTGTGTTAAGGCAGATTGCAGTGGCATCATCTTGCATGTCATCAAGCAGCTATAAAAAAAAATCTGAGAACTATGCCCACTTACTAGCAAATTTCCCTACAATTTTATTATGCTGGCTTTAAAGGACACAATTTGTTGTTTCTTAATAATGCATGTGCGTAAAGTGTCCTCTCAGTCAACACAGGCTAATCAGAAAAAATTTCTGCTTTTATGTAACTTTTCCTAAAAGGAAGTCTCTTCTTAGTTGAAATCTAGATGCTGGAAGCTGTTAAATAAATCCACAAATTCCACTTCTCAGATGAATTTTGGACACCTCTCAACAAGTTTACAGACTACACATGTTTGACAGGGCATCTCCATTAGCAAATGAAGTCCTGGCCTTCTTTCAAACACATTGTCAAATTGCGGTCATTGGTCAACTGTTATTACTAGGTTAACACTATACAATTGGCAACATTCTTGAAATCAAGGGTTCAATCTGGGACTTATCCCATAAAATGTTGAGATATTATGACCCCCGTGATGCGAAAATGGATCTTATTGCATATGCAACAAGCGTAGCATTCGCACAGTCTATCAGGAGCTACGCTGTCTATTAATGAGACCATGAAACCTTGCTGTACTTTAAAGCTGAAAGTGTAGCTGCTGACAAGACTGTGCGACTGCGTAGGTGGGTCTGGAGCTACACGGGCCCCATATGGCATAAGACCCATTTTTGCATTAAGCAGCTCTTATTTCTAATCAACTGGTTGTTGCTGTATCATTAAAGTCATTGGGACCACAGTCATAACCTACTGTAATGCATCATATTGATCAATATAATAGCATGACTTAAAAACAAGTTAAAAACTGTAAAACAAGTGTGCAAACTATGTTGTCAAATAATTAAATTATCCTTCCCTTTCCTCAGTTCAATTTTACTGAGACCTAGTCACCACCAACACTTCAATATTTGACATTGTTACAAAGACAGAATACATTCAATACCTCAAAACAGCAACATGCAGCTGCCTAACTAAATGTCCTCCACCTTAACAAAGTATGTAACTTATGGCAGACAATTTCCGTTACAAAAAAAGACTCTTACAAAATGACACCAACATGACAATTCAGATCGTTGCTATGGCGTCTATGTTGACAATTTATGAATATGTCTCAGGTTGGAAGAGAAGGATTTTATGAAGAAAAAGAAAAGCTTCAGGGTCTTAACATTCTCAAGAAGTCGGTGTAAAATAATAATTGCATATGGCCAATTGATTATATCTTTAGCCCGATAACTCAGCTGCAAGGGTTGTGAACGTATCAATTACCTACCTTATGATGCTAATAGTGTTACAAAGAAAATGGGCATGCATTATTTTATGTTATTAAGGCACTTATTAGTGATTACCCATATCAGGCTTGAANAATTTTTTAAGTTGCTAAACCATCCATCGTATTATTTTGTCTAAAGACGTTACCTTTATCTGAATATATAGTGCAATATTGTGACAAAAAAAATCTTTGGGGTTTCTTGTTTTTCCTTCTTTGGACTCCCAATGACCCACCGACCCGTTCCCAAAATGAACCGGACCAGTCCCAATTTCCGATTTATTTATTTTTTTAATTTTTTTTACCCCTCAATTGGGAAATTTTGAGTCCCATTTTGGGAAAAAAAGTGGTTACTTCGGTTGGGGAATTGGCCGATATTCCGCTTCTTCAAAGAAGGGTTTTTTGGCCCTGCCAACCCTAGATGAGGTATTGTCAATAATAACAATATGGCTGCAGTGTTTGCAGAAGTAAAATATTCTTGTGGCAGTATGGGTGTCATGTAAAGACGTGGAAGAATTTTCAGCGTGACAAATACAATTTCAAAAGATGTCTTGTATTTTAGACAATCGCATGCCACCTCACAATGGTTAAAACAAGTTCATGGGACAGAATTTCTCGGTCACATACAACTCTCAAAGCCCTCAAAGCTTGTCCCTGGTTTCATGACATTTCCATTTACTGCCTAAGGGTTTGCTGTTGGTGTGTTAAGGCAGATTGCAGTGGCATAATGTTGCATGTCATTTATCTGAGAACTCTGCCCACTAACTTGCAAATTTCCCTACAATTTTTTATGCTTGCTTTATAGGACACAATTTGTTGTTTCTGTATAATGATGCATGTGCGTTAAGTGTCATCACAGATTAACCTGTGCAGTCCACACAGGCTAATCAGGGACAACACTTTCTGCTTTTATGGTATTTTGCCTTTAAAGGAAGTCTCTTCATTCCGAAAATCCGGTTAAGACAGAAGGTGATGTCCCTGATTAGCCTGTGCGGATATCTTATGCCATATGCAGCCAGGGTAGCATTTACACAGTCTGGTCAGGAGCCTCGCTGTCTGTTAATGAGATCACAGAACATTGTGTGACTTTATAGCTGACAGGTTAGCTGCTAACAATTCATTGATAATAGTTTATTATACTTGGGACTTGCACTTTCAGTTTAAGAATCACACATTTTAAGTCCAGCGAGTCCTAGGACTCACATATGTTAAATTGTTAAAAACTCACTGTACTAGGTACAATTACAATTTGAACAATTAGGAAACAGGCTAATGAAATCAAGGGTTTAATCTGTGACTTAAATCCATAACATTTTGAGATATTATGACCCCTGTGATGCGAAAATGGATCTTATGTCATATTCAGCCAGCGTAGCATTCACACAGTCTGGTCAGGAGCTACGCTGTCTGTTAATGAGACCAAGGAACCTTATGTGATTTTATAGCTGACAGGGAAGCTGCTTACCACACTGTGTAGGCTTGTCTGGAGCTACACGGGCCCCATATGGCATAAGACCCATTTTCGCGTGACATGGCTCTTATTTCTAATCATCTGCTTGTTGCTGACCTTTCAAACTCATAAAAAACATTGGGACCATGGTCGTTATCTACTGTAATGCAACATATTTATCCATATAATAGCATGACTTTAAAACAAGTTAAAAACTGTAAAACTGTGCAAACTATGTTGTAAAATAATTAAAGTATAGGTATCCTTCTCTTTCCTCAGTTCAATTTTACTTAGACCAAGTCACCACGAACACTTCAATATGTGACATTGTAACAAAGACAGAATACATCATTACCTCAAACAGCAACATGCAGCTGCCTAACTAAATGTCCTCCACCTTAACAAAGTATGTAACTTATGGCAGACAATTTCCCATTACAGAAAAGACTCTTATACAAAATGACATCAACATGACAATTCAGATCGTTGCTATGGTGTCTGTGTTGACAATTTATGTATATGTCTTAGGTTTGAAGAGAATGATTTTATGGAGAAAAAGAATAGCTTCAGGGTCTTAACATTCTCAAGAAGTTGTTATAAAATAATAATTGCATATGGCCAATTGATTATATCTTTATCCGATAACTCAGCTGCAAGGGTTGTGAATGTATCAATTACCTACCTAATGATGCTGATAGTGTTACAAAGAAAATGGGCATGCATCATTTTATGTTATTAAGTAGTGATGGCAAAATTATTTGAATATTTGAATATTCGATTGAATGGTCAGTATTCGAATAACATAATTGAAATTCGCATATTCACATTTTTTTTCAAACGTAATTGCCCTTATATTTAATGACCTGCGAGTCGCTTACTAATTGACACCTGAAATCTTTTGGGATTAACATGTTTGATGTGACGTTCTTCGTGTCAAACTGATAACGCAGCCCGTATCAGCGTTGATTGCGCAATGCAATATACACACTATAAGAAAGGCCCCGAACTGTTGTTTGTCAATGGGGTGTCAATTAACGGCTTCAATTGACTGGCGAATATATAATTAAGTTTCTGTGATCACAGTATGAACAGCCATTAAAATGTGTGAATTACTCAAATTGCGCAATGCAATATACACACTCTAAGAAAGGGCCCAAACTGTTGTTTGTCAATAAGGTGCCAATTTAGGGCTTCAATTGACTGGCGAATAATAATTTAGTTTCTGTAATGACAAAAATGTGTGAATTACTTAAATTAAACAAATGATATAAATTCAAAAAGTAAATTTTTGGTAGAAAAATTCAGAACAATTATTTGTGATAACTGATAAGGGATCATAATTCAAATCTGAAAATGCCACCAGCCCCTTCGGAAGTATGGAAATACTTTATACGGTCTGTGGATAAGAAGACCGCAAGGTGTAATGTGTGTAAAGTTAGTTTTACATATGCGCGGTCTACTACAAATCCGTGGAATCATGTCAAAATTTCAAATAAAAATAAAATTCAATGACATGATGTTTTTTCTTCTATTTGTGCCCGATGACAGTATCAGTCATAGTATTAGCCGACAGCGATACAATTTTTCGATAGCAACGTTAATAAACAGCCTCGTATTCAGCAAACAGATATAACTTACAAAATAATGGAAGTTAATTAACACAGAACAAGTTTCACTCTTTTCTGATATATTTCGCCTAAATAAGCTTTTTCAAAGTTTGTTTTTAAGATTTAGCTACATTTTCTTTCTATTTCTCAACACAACAATTGTATATTCAATTGTATTTCTGTGTCAATTTATATTTAATACCCCTACTGGATATGAAACTGAGTAATAGAAGTTAAATCAATCCAGCCGTTTTATGCGAATATTCGAATATTCGATTGAATCGATTTGCGAATATTCGAATACCGATATAGGTATTCGATGCCATCCCTATTATTAAGGCATTTATTAGTGATTACCCATATCAGGCTTGGAAATATTTTTATATTAGTGAAATTCTATGGATAATGATCCAACATAAAGGCTTTCGTGAATTTCATAATAATCATGTCAATTATGTATACTAATGACACATCCTTGGGGCATGTTTTTCTCCAGAGAACTGTGCGTGTGAAGCGGAATAATTATGACAATAATGTCATAAAAAGTATAACATGATTGGATGTAGGAGAGATGGTTAATGATACTGCCTCCAAGCATCTAAGCTGCTTAATAAGAAAAATTGTATTCTGTGTATCTGAACGTTAGAATTTAAATGACCGGAAAGTGCTTAATCTTTCCATAAATAATAGATCATACAGCAACTTAAAGAAATGCATAACATTTACATGTGAAATGGAAACTCAAGAATGGCACCATTACATTTTCTTTCTTTTGTTTCAATCAATATTTTAAATCTTACTTATGCACCATCCCAATCATGATCGTATTGCAATTAAGGGAGGTAATTTCCAAGGGAAGAATTTCCATCTCGATTTGGGAAAGGCCTGTACATGTAACTCTGTTTTCTTCGAAAGTTTCAACATGTAAAATTATTGTTCTCTCGTGGTGTAAAAACTTATGCTCAGAAAAGGGTTCTTCATCAAACGTAGTCACAAATTGAGCCTCATTCTGGGAATACTGGGCTTTGATGCATGTGCCAAAAGTGTCATCCCAGATTAGCCTTTGCAGATGACACTTTCAGCCTTTACTGGATTTTTGTTTAGAAGAAACCTTTAAACGAAAAATTCCATAAAAGCGGAAAATGTCCTCCCCGATTAGCCTGTGCAAAGGCTTATGATGGATGACAGTTTACTTACATGCTTTATCCCTTCGCATGCTGGGAAATTTGTCGTCTGCTAAAATGTTGTCTGCTAAATTTCTAAAATTAGCATTTTCTACATTTTTTTTCCAAAGAATATTATCAGAATAGCAAACAGTTTGGATCCTGATGAGGCCTTCAAAATCCGGTTGCAGCGCTCAAAGGGTTAAGCCCGGTTTTCAATGAGCAATGCTCAAATTGATTATGTTCTGGACACTACACCAATTTATGTTTGCATTGTCATATCCTCACTGTCTTGCAAATTATACAAAAGGCTTGATAATGAAATCTTTTAAGCATTGGTCACAAATTGAATAAATACAAGGTTAGATACTGGTCATACATCTCCCTGATAGCAAATAGTGTACATGGCTTTCTTCTTAACAAAGATCCTCATCCATGTTGACTTGATTGACATACATTTTCAACTGGTCTTGCACTGGCCATGGATGTTGTTATGTGTAATACATGTACATCAAATCACAAAATTTTATGTATGTTGGTTGTTTCTTTTATGATATAGAACTAGAAATATTTAGTATAAACTCAACTTCTAACCATATAAATATATCAGTAACAATATTAATAAATAATTATTATGGCATATAATGATGCCAAAACCTAGATCAAGACTTAATCCTTTGCATGCTGGGAAATTTGTCGTCTGCTAAAATGTTATCTGCTGAATTTCTAAATTTAGCGTTTTCTTCGAATTTTTTTTCTAAGGCCACTTTCAGAATAGCAAACAGTTTGGATCCTGATGAGACGCCACGTTCTGTGGCGTCTCATCTGGATCCAAACTGTTTGCAAAGGCCTTCAAAATCCGGTTCCAGCGCTCAAAGGGTTAATCCTTATATATCATATCTCAATTTATTATATTCAATCAAAATAGTTGACTGGAAGACTGGTGTATTTTTTTCCAATTAAATACAGAAGACCAAATCAGAATACTGTTTGACACAGTATGATAATATGTTTTGGTATTATTAACAGCCAGAAAAAACTGACTTTTGCAACGGGTCATTAATGTACACATCATAATGTCATCATGATAGCTTGTGATTATTCATGTAGACAAATATAATGTTACATATATGTTCAGAATGTATACATCAATTGTTGCGTTGGTGACTTGTAATGTTGTTTTTGTATTGTAATAAATGGGGTATTTCATGGTTGTTGTGTTCTGATGGATTGTATGGCGCTCCTTGATTGTGTTACATTGGATTCCACTCTCGCCCTGAGGGCTCATGAAATACAACACCACACTATCAACCAGTGCTATACAACACAACAGAATACCACAGTCATGTAATATTCCGGCTAGATATAACATCAGATATAATGATATTGATAGTGATAATGATTCTTAAGCTTCCCCATCTGCAATTACACTAAGATAATTATAGTCTGGGGCAGAATGAAATTATTTCTAAAAAATAATTATTACCTTGACCTTTCACGGAGTAGTGAGCTATACTACTCACCAAAGTGTTGGTGTCGTTGTCAGTGTTTTCACATTACCATTGTGTTTGGTGACTTAATTAGTTATTAATCACCCACTGCAAAGTGGTAGGGGGTTTATTTTAGGAAAGGAATTTCTCTCGTCTGTCCGTCAGTCAGTCTGTCAGTAACACTTTCATATCTGCTCCATATCTCCTAGCCCTTTGAGTGCTGGAACCGGATTTTGAAGGTCTTTGCAAACAGTTTGGATCCAGATGAGACGCCACAGAACGTGGCGTCTCATCAGGATCCAAACTGTTTGCTATTCTGATAGTGGTCTTAGAAAAAAAATCGAATAAATGCTAATTTTAGAAATTCAGCAGAAGACATTTTAGNAGTAGTGAGCTATACTACTCACCAAAGTGTTGGCGTCGTTGTCAGTGTTTTCACATTACCATTGTGTTGGGTGACTTAATCAGTTATTAATCACCCACTGCAAAGTGGTAGGGGGTTTATTTTAGGAAAGGAATTTTTTTCGTCTGTCCGTCAGTCAGTCTGTCAGTCAGTCTGTCAGTGACACTTTCATATCTGCTCCATATCTCCTAGACAATTTGAAGGATTTTTATGAGGCTTTGCTAAAATGTTCAGGTCATTGCACAATGTGAAGAAGGCATGAGTCAGTCACGCCTGCTCAATGTCAAGGTTATACTTCAAGGTCAAAAGTTTAAGCATCTATTTCAGTGTATGGTCAGTATCTCTTATACCCATTGAGCTTTTTCTTGTGTCCCGTCGAGTTGTCTCCTTTACCCATTGAATGATTTTCATCAAACTTGGCCACTATGTATAGGTGGATGTGCTGAAGGCATGAGTCAGTCATGGCTGGCCCCAAAAGAAGGTCACCACTTAAAAGTAAAAAAAAACGACAAAAGAATATAGCAGTCATTTGGACTGACTTTTTAGTTCTGTCTATAAGCTCAGTACTTCTCTAAAACAGGCAAGTGTAGTTTGTAAGACAGAAACTTTCTAAACATTAAAAAACAATACTTAATCACAAGAAACATAGAAAGCTTAATGGAACAGAATTACAAATAAACATATACATGGTATATATAGAGGATGTACAATTAATGTATTCTTGCATTCAATCAATAAAAAAAAAATGTAAAAAAATATATACAAATTTTGATGTAAATTGCAGATGATCCAAACATTTTCAAACACAAAAACACAATAAATAATACATTATTCATTATTAAAAAAAAAACACCTGTGCATTTTTTTTTAATTGTTAGAAATTCAATTTGTTAACTGTTAATGTCTATTTTGTGTCATTTACAAAACAGAATTAAAAAAACAAAGGACACATCACCAAGTATCCTAACTGAACACAAGTTTCAGCATTCTAGTTGGAAAAAATGGCAGTATTAAATTTTAACTTAAGGCCCTAATACTTCTTGAAATATACCCACTTGAAATTTAATGAGCCACCTGAGGCCACAATGCACCACATTTCAACTTTATGACAGCTTTATATGTCAAGTCTTCCAATAATGGTCTCATCGGAATACACAGAAAATCCTACATGTATAAATGTTACACCCACCCCGTGTGACACCAATGTGACACCCACCAAATGTGACACCCACCAAAAGACACGCATCAAATGTCACTCCCACCAAATGTGACTTCCACCATATGTGACTCCAACCAAATATGACTCACACAAAATGGGTCTCCCAACAAATATGACTCCCACAAAATGGGTCTCCCAACAAATATGACTCCCACAAAATGGGTCTCCCACCAAATATGACAACCACCCAATATGTCTCCCACCAAATGTGACTTCCACCAAATGTGACTTTCAACAAATGTGACTCCCACCAAATGTGACACCTTGTTATATATACAATTTATGAAAAATGTGTCAACAAGTAAAAGTCCAGAAAAGCTTGTTTGAACTTGTCTGGTGGTGTCCTACATTTCTGTGGTCTGTAGGCCTTGGTTATGAATCTATAGTATGGCGCAAACTACCAATCTGCTGCAATGAGTCTCACATAACATATTGTTAGCTCTCTTAATGATGTGATAAGTACATATTAGATATCAGAGACCGACATAAACTATTTCTAAGGGTTTTAACAATCCATCATCTTAGAACATAGAGATAAATATCTTGGATGAAATGCAACCAGTTAGATTTAGGAGATAAACAATACTGATTGTTTGATTGTAGGACAAACGGCACCCAGACAATCGGCACCTGGCGGTTTTTTTTGCAATCCCGGACAATCGCAACCCGGTAAATTTGTCGACCCGGACAATTGGCACCCGATTTAATTGTAAACCCGGACAAACAGCACCCGATTATGTATGAAACATTGAATGCTTGTTTCTTTTTTACTAATAAAGACATTTGACACCGTATTGGACTTTATCGTACTGATTAGTCTAATCCGCTAATCGGTTTGAAAAAAAGAGATCGCTTATTGTCAAGGTCAATAATACCTAAGCCCAGTGCCTGGATACGGGCCTGCCTAACAGACATTGCGATAATAGGAGTAATATCTCCCTGTTTTGCGGTGTTTTAAAATTGTTTCTCGTATACATATATATATGTTGGGGCAAGGAAAATGCAAGCCAGTTGCAATGTCCGTCCTGTAATTTATTTTGTTGTCAAATAATGCATGTATCTATCAAAATTTAAAAACATAGGTAGTCCACGCAGTTTTATCAATCACCTTTAACCGAGTGCCGATTGTTCGGGTTTACAATTAAATTGGGTGCCACTTGTCCGGGGCAACAAATTAACCAGGTGTGGATTGTCCGCGATTGCAAAAAAACAATGGGTGCCAATTGTCCGGGTGCCGTTTGTCCGGATACCAACAATACCATGGCCACTTCTCAAAAACAAGATATTAAGAACAACATTGAATGACTTGCACGCACTAAAATGGATTCAGCAATATTTAAAAAATATTCAATCACTCACACAGAAGTACAATAAATTAAATAACACTTCAAAGTAGATTGTCATGATAGTTATTTGTATATTTCAGTAAAGTAACTAAGATATTTTCTGGCTCTGCAATACATGAAGAATGTATTAATTTATTTGTAAAACTTTATTCATATTTTTGGCTCACATAATTTTAAGCTCGGCTGTTTTTGAAGAAAACTTGAGGTATTGTCATAGCCAGCTCGTCGTCATGCGTCCCCCTTCAGCGTCCGCCATCCGTGTCGTCCCAAAACCTTAACATTTACCATAACTTGTGCAATATTGAAGATAGCAACTTAATATTTGGCAAGCATGTGTATCTCATGGAGCTGCACATTTTGAGTGGTGAACGGTCAATGTCAAAGGTAATTTTTTTTATTTTTTTTTCAAAACTGCACCCACAGCCAAGCGTTGGCACCCGCTCTGCGGTGCTGTTGTTGTTTCCAATGTTGATTAAATCAGAAATATTGATAGGCCATTCTTGCATAGTTAAGTGCTATTTCTTTGTTACAGATTTTATCAGTGCTACTGCTAGCTAATACATTTCCATGCATCAATGTTCAACCTCGCTTGTCACAAATATTGTTCAAATTAATCGTCCCCATGAAAAATGTGTAGCCTAATAGCAGGTCCAAAATATAGTCAGACTTCTGTATCGGAAACATCGTTAGCGGGTACATGTTCTTTGTTATGTACGAATCCAAGTATAAACAAGCGGGCTGTGACAAAGGAAACGTGGACCGCTTTGTTAATACTGGCGTCCACGCAGAATATTACTTGCGGGAAAATTATAGTCTGGGCCATGGATATTGCTGTCATGCATGTTACTGTGTTCAGATAAGCTGCATTGGAGAGACATAAATCCCAGAGAATTTCTGTTATAAACATGGGCAAAATACCTAATACAAAGATTAGCATTAGAAGACAGGAAAGCTTGCACGGTTTATGTAGCCTTTCGGCAGCATACTGGCTCGAAGGGTAGGAATCGTCATTGTCATTTTCTTCCACGCTGTTAATGTCTATGTGTTTCTCCTCACCATTAATCGGGGTGAGACTGATCAGAGGTGGCGTTAGTATCCCTCGCAGAGTGCATGGACCTCACAGTTGCACACCTTGATGGAGGTCTTCTAAGAATTGAATACTATGTTTTCATTTTGTTCATGTTGTTCATTTCATTGAGTACATTATTAACCAGAAATAATATATTTTTTGTATATTAGTGGAAGACGCTAACAATTGCATCGGAATGTGCTGGAAAATGTTGGTATTCTAATTAATAGGGATTTGATGTGCTTGATTCTTAGAATAGTTATAACCAATAGATACATGTAGGTTTTGTTGTATTCTAGCATGCTGTCACCACAGGCAGGCCTGTTGCAAATGCGGTTATTGTTCCCGCAGTAGTCGGAGAAAAGCGGCTTTATGAGATCAAGAGATCTTAGAGGTTTCAATTGTTGAGCGAGAATGGGTTCTAAATGAAAATGAGAAAACTTAATTAAATGGAAAGAGATATTTCCACAGAAAAGTCATTTGTTGTCATGTACTGGGATAGTTCTCTGCACTAAGGACGTGTTTTACGCAGAATTGCGGCAGTGCAGTAGAGACTGGGTTGATTGATTTTGAATCAGTCACCATTAAAAAAAAGGGTTTCTTTTGCATATTTTCACTATACACTTACATTTAGATGAATAATTTTACTGTTGTAAGCTTGATATACATGTATACATAAATACTATACATGTGTATATAAAATAATGTACTTTATTCTTTATTATTATTAATAATTAACCTTATTTAATAAGTTTGCTGATTTCTGTTTGTTACCTGATACAAGACTGGCAGCTCAATTCTAGTTTCAAGTGTGAATTTTTCATAGAAAACCGGTATTTATTTGAGTTGCACTCTAGGAAAGTGGGTCTTAATACATTTACATAAAGTGTTATCCCATATTAGCCTGTGCAGTCAGCACAGGCTAATCTGGGATGACACTACGCTTTTGTGGAAATGTTTGTTAAAAGGAAGTCTCTCCTAAACAAAAATCCAGTCTAGGTAGAAAGTGTTGTTCCTTATTTACCTGTGCAGTCCAGAGACCATACTTTATGCACATGCAGTAAGCCCTGTTTTTTCAGAGTGTGTCTCATATGTATATTTTTTATTTATTTTTTTCGGGGAATGGGCATGGAAAACTGAATGCAAATCATTTGTTATGGTGAGTATAACATTTGGGAGGGGCTGTTTTGTTTGACACAGTTCTTTCCTTGTCTGTTATGTAAAATTGGTGTTTTGTATCGGAAATTACCAATGAAGCATTTGCATGCAACATACAGCAGCTTTCCAGTGCTTCTCTCAAACCCCATATAAACTATCCTGACAAGATTTAAAATGTATGATTATGTAAATCTTGGAATGGCTTATACAAGAGTTGCAGTACATCTCAGTGTTGGACTTGCAGTTGATTTAAGTCCCTGAAACCAAGTGCTAAAACTGAAAAAAACTTAAAGGTTAACAATTGAGCCCCGGGGCTAGATGCATGTCAAAAAGTCCAGGGGGGGGGGAGGGGGGCAAATCCTTTTTATTTTTTCATCTTATCAAATTACATCTGCTTGTTGAGGAAGCTTAGAATGGCAAGCTCTAGCCCTTTGCATGCTGGGAAATTTGTCATCTGCTAAAATGTCGTGTGCTGAATTTCTAAAATTAGCATTTTCTTCGATTTTTTTTCAAAGACCACTATCAGAAAAGCAAACAGTTTGGATCCTGATGAGACGCCACGTTCTGTGGCGTCTCATCAGGATCCAAACTGTTTGCAAAGACCTTTAAAATCCGGTTCCAGCGCTCAAAGGGCTAGTATACAAGAAGGTAAGTGGGAACAAGGTAACACATGGTGATTTAATGATGATGAATTTAATGTTTGAATGGAATGACTGCATCAGTACAGCTGTCCAGTGTGCTTCCAACATCACCATATCACTGATCAACTAAAGCAACATTCCAGATTAGCATGTACAGTCCACAAAGGCTAATCAGGGACAACGCTTTCTGCTTTTGTGGTATTTTTTATTAAAAGAAGGTCTCTTCTTAGCAAAAATCCAAATTAGACAGAAAAGGTTGTCCCTGATTTGCCTGTGTGGACTCATAGGCTAATCTGTGGCAACACTTAATGCACATGCATTAAGCGCCGTTTTTCTAGAGCGAGGCTCATAAAGCTTTTCGCCTTGCGATCCGGAGGTCACGGGTTTGATCCCCACAGTGGGAGCGTTCTTTAGATCTCCCCCAAAGACACCAAGTACTTGTTCTAGTCCCAGGAAATAGACTCGAGAGCGCTTCAAATAAGCCTAAGGCTTTCTATGCAATCGAGCTAAAATAAATAGGTTTAAACTAAAGCTTTTAGAACACAACTGGGACTGTCAAATCTTCTATCTTCTTCATCTCCCCTAACAAAATATAACTAGCTGCCAATCTGCTGGCTATGTTTTCAATACCTGCTATTTCTAGGAAATAATTGTTTACAAACACTTGTCAAATTGTGATCCTCTATGGATGGGGAATGTTCATTGTTAAATGTTGAGATAAAACAGATGTTTGATCAGGAAAATGTTCCCATGACCTCATAAGAAAGAGGTGTGTTCAGCACAATTAAGTTTGCAATCATCATGTACAATTCACCAAATAGTAAAAACTAGACCACCCACTCAAATGTCAGCGTCTACATCTGCGTAATGCTCTGTTTAAGATAAACATGCAATGTCTCCATTTCAATGTTTCTAGTAAAAGTGTTCAATTGAAACTTCACAAATCTTGTCGGGTCATTGCATGAGGTATTTGAAGAAGTTCCATAACTCTGACCAGCAATTAAGTAGAATTATGCCCCTTTTTATGTCCCCCAGTCTATACTGGGGGACATATTGTTTTTGCCCTGTCTGTTTGTTGGTTTGTTGGTTTGCACAAACTTTAACATTGGCCATAACTTTTGCAATATTGAAGATAGCACTTGATATTTTGCATGCACATGTATCTCATGGAGCTGCACATTTTTAGTGGTGAAAGGTCAAGGTCATCCTTCAAGGTCAAATGTCGAATATATATGGGTCAAAATCGCTCAAAAGGGGACATAGTGTTTCACAAACACATCACTTGTTGTACATTGAAATTTGGTTAAGGTAGACATGGCAACATTTCCATATCACTGTTTCTACTAGAACTATTTAATTGAAACTTATTATTTCATAATCGGGCATAATAATTATTGCAGTACGTTTTTATTTTCCCTTACAGCAATGCAAGTCTTGTTCAACATATTTACTGACAGATGTTTGTGCATAAATATCAAGGCCTAATTGTACATCTGTCTGGTATAACAGTATGGCCCCTGCGAGTTGAAGTTCATGAATTCATGAATGATTCATGAACTTTACAAACAGTTCATGAACAGCTCATGATAAGTTTGTGAAATTGATGAGAGCAAGTTCATGAACTAAAGTTCATGAATGGTTCATGAACACGCATTCATGAACCAGTGAAGAATGGTTCATGAACAAGAGGGTTTAATAATTTATTAAAGAAAGATTCATGATTTGGTTCATGAACTAATGATGAACGATTCATGCACCTTTAAATCAAGAAAGATTCATGATTTGGTTCATGAACTAATGATGAACGATTCATGCACCTTAACAGATTATGTGGTTCATGAATTGTTCATAAGACATTCTTGACTTTGTTTTAAAGAACTAATGAGGGTTTTTTCATGAATCTGAAAAATGTAAATGATTCAACAACAAAATTGTGAAAATTATTCCCCATTTGGTTAAATAATTGATCTAGAACTTTTCATGAACTTGAACTTAGTATGTGGTTCAAAAAAGGTATATTGTATATTTTTGCCTTTTATTAAGAACTAATGAAGAACTTTTCATGAATTGCTGTTTTTACAAAGGAAAAATATTGTGGACACAGGAAGTTGAAATGGCAGCAAAATGAAGACACATCATGGTTTATATTATATTTGGAAATGTAAGTCTTTAATAAATTACTGGCTAAACTGATCAGCCATTGGTTCCATTTCAACTTCCTTGGCACTGTCAGTGTAACCATTTTCATAAAAAAATAAATCATATATTATCAGGCTGATTTAAACAGAAGAAAAAAGAAAAGAAATTAACATGTCATCCAAAATAGTTAATATCCGAATATATGGTCACTTTTGACATCTTAAAATAAAAAAGACTTTTTTTTCTGTTGGAA
>VMBQ01000198.1:26739-57463 GCA_007657795.1 Dreissena rostriformis
ATGATTATAAATAGATTTATTTCTATTAACATTTCCCATTACCCATACTCATATGTATTCACCTATGCTTGTGTCTAGATGTTTAAGTATGATCATAGTATGTAATGGATATTGTATATGGACAGTTTTTTGTGTCATAGGTGTTGTGCTACTACTGTATTGCCATAACTAACATCACATGTATCTACCTATAGAAGTATGTTTTGTTCATAGATTTTGAGACATTATCATATTATGTGGTGGTTGTACATGCATAACTTTTTTATCTTTGGTTTTGTGGTATTTACTTTATAGCCTTGCATCATGCATAGTTAAGTGTACAAGTAGTACTGCTTTGTTATTTGTTAAATATTTTATGTTAAAGAATAAAATAAACATTAAATGGGTGGATTTGGTCGGCTGTATGGGGAGGAGGAGGCCGAATATGTCGCGAAATTAGTCAGTGAAAACCAAGAATTGGTCAGGGAAAGGTCAGTGAAAAGTCAGGGAATTTTATTTCATCATGTTGGTGGCAACCCTATCAACTGTTTGTGCAAGATATAGATAATCAATTATTGCCTTGCTGTTGCAACTTATCACATATTGTCTTGGCTAGTGACAGCTACCTTGCAAACGGAAGAAATGGCGGCAGTTTTTCTTAGACTTGTTATTGAACATCATAGGTGGTAACATGTGAGTGATTAAGGCAAGGTGGGTATTGATGTAATAAATTTCATCAGGTGTGGTGAATGCTTAATCCCTGCCATATCTGACAAGCACACCTATGAATAGAATCCGTTATCACCATTATTGTGTGAAATATTGGTCTGATTTACAGAAATGTCAGAGAGGAGGCTGTGAAATCAGATGTGGATGGTGGTTTTCTCAGGAATTGAGAATTTGTTTTATTATTGGTCATTTAGGCTGACATATTGAGCCTTGTTTTGGGAAAACTGGGCTTAATGCATGTGCGTAACATTCCTCCCATATCCTTATCAGGGATGACAATTTCTGCTTTTATGGAATTTTTGGTTTAATTCTTTAGTCTCTTCTAAACGAAAATCCAGTGTAGACTTATCTGGGATTATGTGGGAGCAGTGGTCTAATGGTAGGACGCTGGCTTAGAGATCGAGAAGTCCTTGGTTGTAATCCTGCCCTGACCACTGGAATTTTCCTGAGCAAGAAATTTATCCCAAATCTGCTCCTCTCCACCCAGGTGTATAAATGGGTACCTGTGAGGGAAATAAGTCAATGTGCCTTGGCTGCATACTGCGCCAAGATGTTAATGGACGACTTATGACCTAGTGATCAGGGGTAAAATGTGAAGCGCCTCTGAACGCACATACTGTGTGAAAAGGGCTCTATATAAATTTGGTATAAAAAAAATAAAAAACTTTATGCACATGCATTAAGCCTCATCGATGCATGTTGGTTGGTGGTCACCATATCGGACAGTTAGGGTTCCCTCTGGTTTCCCCCATAGCACAAGATCACACCAAAATTTAAAATCTTTAAGTAAATATTAAATAGCTGGAAATTGAAGCTATTATTCTAAATTCTTACAATTTTTTGTGAGTCTAGTAAGTTAATTATGTTTGATTTCTGGAGTGCTGGGACACACTCTGGGTTCTCACAAAATGCAGTTTCAGGCGCAGAAGGACCACATAAATTACAAAGTACACACATTGGATTCTGTTTGGCAGACTGGAGTTTTACCATGGATCAGATAGAATTATTAAATGATATTATAGACAGTTATTATGCATAAATAGACATGCTTATTGTTCAAGTCTCTGTTGTTTTCCCTATAAGTGACATTTCATGGCCAGATTCCTTTATTCGTGTTTTGTTTAAAGGTCATAGCTCAGGCGTGATACTATAATTGATGTTTATTGGTATAATTCTTCTTTATTTTGTAGGAATAATGACCCGTTTCTAAGGAACAATAAGAGCAACATGAGAAACTAATCAATATTAAAGGCTGCATATGTGATGGACCAAAGAATTGGTGTTCCAAAAAGCCTTATTCTAAAATTTTACCATTTTATAAATTGTATTTCACAATTCCATATGACCTGCACTCTGGGAAAACTGGGCATAATTAAATCCATGTGCTTAAAGTGTCATCCCTGATAAGCCTGTGCAGACCACAAAATGCTGTACCTGATTAGCCTGTGTGGACAGCACAGGCTAATATGGGACAACACTTAAGGCACATATATGTAGCCCAGATTTCCCAGAGAGTGGCTCATTTCTTATACATGTACTTTAGTAGGATTCACTGGTTAAATCACACATATTCCCTATAGATTGAGCACCATATGTGCAAAGAAAGTAATTATAATATCCTGAATATTATAGAGGGAAAGACTTAGTGAATAAAACCATCATATCAATTTCTATAAATCATAACTGTTCATCAGGAATTGTTCAATTATTGAATGTTTAATGCATATCATTATGGGCAGTTCTTGTGAGTACATTCCTTATCTGAGTGAACAAGCAATTAGTGTATTAAAAATTCTACCTGATGGGAATTAGTGCTTGTTGACCTAAGATTTTGTTATTTTTAACTGGCACTAATAAGATCTTCCTGTGGTAATGATGCCACATGGTAATGAATAACATATCTTCATTGCCGTCTCCAATAATAATCTTATCTTACAGTATCTACCTTCAATAATAATCTTACAGTATCTAGTTAAAAAATTACAATCAGCAAGTTTGTAAATTGGTACATTATGTAAAATTATCACATAATTTTGTTTTTTTGATGTTTGGTCATCTTTTTATGCCCCGGTAGGGTGGCATATATCAGTTGAACTGTCAGTCCGTCGGTCCGTCAATCTGTGCGTCCGTCCGAAAACTTTAACGTTGGTCATAACTTTTGCAATATTAAAGATAGCAACTTGATATTTGGCATGCATGTGCATCCCCTGCGAAATGTTCTATAATATTTCTAGAATTGTACTGGAACTAATGACTAGAAGTGTTCTGGAATCATCCTTAAAATGCTCTAGAATGATTTAGAACAGTTGTTGAACGTTAAATGAGAATAATTTCTAGAACAATTTGTTCTAAAACAGTTCTGAAGGTTTGTTCTAGAACAATTCTTGAACTATCGTTCTAGAACTATTCCAGAATTTTTCTTGAATAAATTTCCAGAACTGTTATAGAATTGTTCTAGAAATTTTTCTCATTTAACGTTCAACAACTGTTCCGGAATAATTCTAGAACATTTTCAGTATGATTACAGAACAGTTCTAGTCGGTGTGTTCCAGTACAATTCTAGAAATGTTTTAGAACAGTTCCGAAGAATTGCTTCAAATACAGTACAGGNTATATTGAGCACCATATGTGCAAAGAAAGTAATTATAATATCCTGAATAATATAGAGGGAAAGACTTAGTGAATGAAACCATCATATCAATTTCTATAGATCATAACTGTTTATCAGGAATTGTTCAATTATTGAATGTTTAATGCATATCATTATGGGCAGTTCTTGTGAGTACATTCCTTATCTGAGTGAGCAAGCAATTAGTGTATTAAAAATTATACCTGATGGGAATTAGTGCTTGTTGACCTAAGATTTTGTTATTTTTAACTGGCACTAATAAGCTCTTCTTGTGGTAATGATGCCACATGGTAATGAATAACATATCTTCATTGCCATCTCCAATAATAATCTTATCTTACAGTATCTACCTTCAATAATAATCTTACAGTATCTAGTTAAAAAATTCCAATCAGCAAGTTTGTAAATTGGTACATTATGTAAAATTATCACATAATTTTGTTTTTTGATGTTCGGTCATCTTTTTATGTCCCGGTAGGGTGGCTTATAGCAGTTGAACTGTCAGTCCGTCCGTCCGTCAGTCTGTGCGTCCGTCCGAAAACTTTGACGTTGGTCATAACTTTTGCAATATTTAAGATAGCAACTTGATATTTGGCATGCATGTGCATCTCATGAAGCTGCACATCAAGGTCAAAGGTAAAAAACAAAAAAAAATGTTAAATGCATGTGTATCTCATGGAGCTGCACATTTTGAGTGGTGAAAGGTCAAGGTCATCCTTCAAGGTCAAAGGTCAATTTTTATTTTTTTATTTTTTTTTCAAAGCGGCGCAGTAGAGGGCATTGTGTTTCTGACAAACACATCTCTTGTTTTAATGCTGTATGATTACTCTAGTGTGTGTTAAAAATGCCAGCTCAGTTAAGTGACAACAAATATTAATGCATATGAGCTTTGCTCTGGGAAAAAGGGCCTTAATGCATGTGCGTAAGTTTTTCGTCCTAGGGACGGCACTTTCTGCTTTTATGGAATGTTTCGTTTTAAAGGAAGTCTCTTCTCAACAAAAATCCAGCCCAGTACATATATATTCAAAATATATTAAAATAATAGTATTTACTTGATTAGCCCTTTGAGCGCTGGAACCGGATTTTGAAGGCCTTTGCAAACAGTTTGGATCCAGATGAGACGCCATAGAACGTGGCGTCTCATCAGGATCCAAACTGTTTGCTATTCTGATAGTGGTCTTAGAAAAAAAAATGAAGAAAATGCTAATTTTAGAAATTCAGCAGACGACATTTTAGCAGACGACAAATTTCCCAGCATGCAAAGGGTTAGTCTGTGCAGACTTTTACGAACATGTATCAAGCCCCCTTTTCCGAGAGGTAGGCTCATAATTATTATGATGACTAGAATGGAATGAAAAGACAGTGACTGCTAATGTGGAACCTACTAAAGAATGCTTGTTGCAAATTGTCTTAACCTGCAAATACCTTAACCCAGTATCATTCTAGTTTACAGTTACAGTACAACATCTTTAACTGGAGGTGGCAGCGGGATGACAGAAATTATTGAGTTATCGAGTTAGTTATCAAAGGTCTGGAGTTATTTATTGAATCATGGTGAAACTGATCTGAACATTAATTCTGCTGAAATATCATTTTCTTGAAGTTTGTACAAGAGATATTGACAGGCTGCTATTTGATTTCATTTAAATGGTTCACCATTGAATTCTAGGAAACAAATTTCTACATTTCTTGTGAGACATGGACAAATTGCCATGGATCCTGTGTGCCATAAATCTGTTAATGTTATTGTTGCTTGTGTGAAGCATTTATGACAGAAAATATAAACTGCCATTTAAAAGCTATTAACATGATGCCTTGGGTGTTGAGGTGCTGGTCTTAAATACGCCTACACAATTCAGGCAAAGTAATGTGGGTTGGTTTATGAAAGGGTCACTCCATGTGATTAAGGGCAAGCCAGTTTATAAGCAAGGGAAACCTTGAATGATCTTAACAAATTTTCCTCTGGATGCAATTATCCTTAACCCATTTATGCCTAGTGGACTCTCCCATTCTTCGCAATTGGATCAATTTATTTCCAAAATTAGGGATGTCCAGTATATTTATCTCTATATTATGAATATTTCCTACAGAAATTCCTTTAAGCAAACAGCTCAGACCTTGATGAGACGCTGCATCATGCGGCGTCTCATTAGGGTCTACGCTGTTTGCCAAGGCCTTTTTTCTAGACGCTAGGCATAAATGGGTTAATGTTGGGTTGACTCAGTACATTTTGATTGAACAAACTTACTTATGATCTGCGCTGTGGGAAGACATGGCTTAATGCATGTGCCTCAAGTGTCGTCCTAAATTAGCCTGTGCAGTGCACACAGACTAATCAGGGACTACACTGGTGTGCACTTTTCGCATATGCATTAAGCCCCATTTTCCCATAGTGAGGCTCATATTATAATGAATGACTTGAATGTAGAAGGAATAAAAAGACAGTGACTGCTAATGTGGAACATACTAAAGAAAACTTCAAAAGTTTGAGCCTTTTCTTGTGTACCGTCCAGGTCTCCTTTACCCATTGAATGATTTTCATCAAACTTGGCCACTATGTATAGGTCGATGTGCTGAAGCCATGAGTCAGTCAAGGCTGGCCCCAAAAAGAAGGTCACCACTTAAAAGTAAAAAAATCTCGGCGAAGGATATAACTGCCTTTTGGACAGTCTTTTTACTTCTCTAAAACAGGCAAGTGTAGTTTGTAAGACAGAAAATTTCCAAACATTGAAAACAATATTTAATCACAAGAAACATAGAAAGCTTAATGGAACAGAATTACAAATAAACATATACATGGTATATATATAGAGGGTGTACAATTATTTTATTCTTGCATTCAGTCAATAAAACAAATTGTAAAAATGATACACATTTTGATGTAAATTGCAGATGATCCAAACATTTTCAAACACTAAAACACATAAAATAATGCGTTATTCATTTTTTTTTAAATAGACCAGTGCATTTCTTAAATTGTTAAATTCAATGTGTGTATTGTAAGTGTATATTACATGTCATTTACAAAATATGCTTTTATAAATAAAGGACAAATCGCCATGTATCCTTACTTTGAACACAAGTTTCAGCATTCTAGTAAGTAGTAGTACTTAAAATTTAATGAGTCACCTGAGACCACAATGCACCACATTTCTACTTTATGACAGCTTTATATGTCAAGTCTTCATAAATAATGGTCTCATTGGAATACACAGATTTATAGAAAAATCCTTAATTTATAAATGATAAACTAACCCGATGTGACACCCACCCAATGTGACACCCATCCAATGTGATCCCCACCCAATGTGACACCCACCAAATGTGAAACCCACCATATGTGACTCCCACCAAATGTGACACCCACCAAATGTGACACCCACCAAATGTGACACCAACCAAATGTGAAACCACCCAATGTGACACCCACCAAATGTGACACCCACCCAATGTGACTCCCACCAAATGTAAAACCCACCAAATGTGACTCCCACCAAATGTGACACCCACCCAATGTGACCCCCACCCAATGTGACACCCACCAAATGTGAAACCCACCAAATGTGACTCCTACCAAATGTGACACCCACCAAATTTGAAACCACCCAATGTGACACCCACCAAATTTGACACCCACCCAATGTGACTCCCACCAAATGTGAAACCCACCAAATGTGACTCCCACCAAATGTGACACCCACCCAATGTGACACCCACCCAATGTGACTCCCACCAAATGTGAAACCCACCCAATGTGACTCCCACCAAATGTGAAACCCTCCAAATGTGACACCTACCAAATGTCCACCCACCAAATGTGAAACCCACCAAATGTGACACCCACCAAATGTGAAACCCACCCAATGTGACACCCACCAAATGTGACTCCCACCAAATGTCCACCCACCAAATGTCAACCCACCAAATATGACAACCACCACTTGTGACACACACCAAATGTGACTCCCAACAAATGTGACTCCCACCAAATGTGACTCACACCCAATGTGACACCTACCAAATGTTACTCACACCAAATGTGACTCACACCAAATGTGACCCCCACCAAATGTGACTCACACCAAATGACACATCTTGTTATATATCAAATTTATAACAACATGTAAACACATAAAATTTCAAAACAGCCTGTTTGCACTTGTCGGGTGATGTACTACATTTTGTGGTCTGTAGGCCTTGGTTAGGATTCTATAGTATTGAGCAAATTACCATTCTGCTGTTATGTGTCTCACACAACATATTGTAAGCTCTCTTAATGATGTGATAAGTACTTATTAGATATCAAGAGACAGACATCAACTATTTCTAAGGGTTTTAACAATCCATCATCTTAGAACATAGAGATTAATATCTTGGATGAAATGTTCCCAGTTAGATTAAGGAGATAAACAATACTTTGGCCACTTCTCATAAACAAGATAATAACAACATTGAATGACTTGCACGCACTTAAATGGATTAAAAAATATTTCACAAATATTCAATCACTCACACATAAGTACAATATATTAAATAACACTTGAAAGAAGTTTGTCATTGTAGTTTTTTTTTCATTGAAGTAAATAAGATTTTTTCTGGCTCTACAATACAATAAAAATGTATTAATACATTTGTAAAACTTTTTATTGTTTTTGGCTCACATAATTTTCGCTTCTAATTTTTATGTAATCAGAAATATAGATCTAATCATTTATAATTATAGGCCATTCTTGCATAGTTAAGTGCTATTTGTTTGTAACAGATTTTATCAGTGCTACTGCTAGCTAATACATTTCCATGCATCAATGTTCAACCTCGCTTGTAACAAATATTGTTCAAATTAATCGTCCCCATGAAAAATGTGTAGCCTAATAGCAGGTCCAAAATATAGTCAGACTTCTGTATCGGAAACATCGTTAGCTGGAACATGTTCTTTGTTATGTACGAATCCAAGTATAAACAAGCGGGCTGTGACAAAGGAAACGTGGACCGCTTTGTTAATACTGGCGTCCACGCAGAATATTACTTGCGGGAAAATCATAGTCTGGGCCATGGATATTGCTGTCATGCACGTTACTGTGTTCAGATAAGCTGCATTGGAGAGACATAAATCCCAGAGAATTTCTGTTATAAACATGGGCAAAATACTTAATACAAAGGTTAGCATTAGGAGACAGGAAAGCTTGCACGGTTTATGTAGCCTTTCAGCAGCATACTGGCTCGAAGGGTAGGAATCATCATTGTCATTTTCATGTTCTTCCAAGCTGTTAATGTCTATGTGCTTCTCCTCGCCATTAATTGGGGTGAGACTGATCAGAGGAGGTGTTGGACAGATAGAATCCCTCGCAGAGTGCATTGACCTTACACTTGCACACCTTGATGGAACTGATGGAACTGACGACTCAGGGAAGTTGTCAGGTCTTCTTGCGTTCGATCCAATCTCTTCCTCATTGTGATCAAGTTCGTTTTCCGGTTCCTCTTTTATTTCCTGACTTGTCAACATCTCGTCCCTGCTTCTTCTGTTACACTTCTGCTGGGAACCAAAACTGATCGACTTTTCCGTGCCTTCTTTATCAGTGTTTTTAATATCCTGCTGGGAATGGAATGGAAAGCTGTTGTGTATTTTGGGATTCTCAAGCTGGGCTTGCAAAGCTGATATATCCACTGAAAATTTCCTTACATAATTGTAGTTCTTAGCTTTCTGTATCATATCAAGCTGTGGATCAGTTATTTGTGCAATGGTATGCCTCCTGCGACCAAGAATTGCAGCCATGTTGACATCAAGGTGGTTTTGAGACTTCATTTGAGACTTCAGCCGTTCTCCGAACTTTGGACTTGGTGCGTCTCTTGTTGGGCTAGGTGTATCAGCGAACAGCACCTTCTGTGATGAGGGTGACGCACTGCGCTTCTTCAGGGCACTCTTGGAGCACCTTGAGGTCGGGGACTCGTTGCCAGGAGACTCCTTCACAATGTCTGGGGATGGAAGTGCTACTGAACTTTCCTCTATGTCTTCTTCATCTATCTCCTCAACACTTTTCACGATCAGGGAAGGTACAGTGAAGTTTTCATTGGAATGCAAGTCTGATATTTCTGTGACCATGCGTTCTCTCCAGACTTTTGTATGTACGTGTATTGCAAGCATGATAGATACCAGCATTATCACGAGGATACACCACACTATCTGAACTCCAAGTTTGAAATGGAATGCTTTGCTTGAGGTCAGAGTCTCGCTTTGAAGTGTTTCACCCATGGTTATAAGAACGTATGTAACTGTCAAAGCAATACTTGTGATCAGCCATATCAAAATCAAAATAATACCGAGCTTGACCTTTGGAATGGCGTCATATTTCCTGACAATTTTCAATAAATTTTGTATGCATATCATCACAATAATTGTGGCAAGAGCACACAGTAATAAAACATACATTGTACTGCTGGTGTAGTTCAGACTATTGACAGTTTCAATGGAAATCTCATTTCCGCTCAAGGCGTTCCTTTGATGAAGCAGGAGCCTGGCTATTTCAATGGGGCACCAGATAAAGTTGAATGCACAGCACACAACCAAGAGTATCCCTATGAGAATATAACGGAGCTTTCGATGTAAACGTCGGAAAAATATGGCAATCAGCACAGTGATGCATCCACCGCCCCCAAACAGTATGGAGAGCACCAGCATGGTCGTCGACAGCACGATGGAGTACAGTTTGATCTCCTTGTAGCTGGAACTGCTGGAAAGGTCAAGGTCACTGCTGTTACCAGGGGAATCTGTTGCCATGGTGACGTCCAGGTGTGGGGGACACTGAAAATATAAACATATTGTGTTTAAAATTGCAAGTTAGCACAATGGATGTTGAACGTAGCTCAGTTATATTTATTGACTTCACACATTTTTTCTATTCACATAATTATACTGATTTATGTTTTCTCATTAAACAATTATTTCTAAAAACTAAGTAATTGTTCTCTGTTATCACTATGGTTGTACCTTGGAAGTCTAATCATTTATAATTATTAAGATTTAATTAATTATGCTATTTTGATATTTCATCCATTCTTTAACCACGCTTCTAAGAATTGTGTCCTATGTTTTGCATTTCAAAGAGAACATTATTATTCAGGATTTTTTATTTTTTTTTAATTAGTCAAAAACGCTTACAATTACATCGGAATGTGCTGGAAAATGTTGGTATTCTAATTAATAGGGATTTGATGCGCAATAATTGCTGTGCTTGATTCTTAGAAAAAGTTATAACCAATAGATACATGAAGGTTCTGTTGTATTCTAGCATGCTGTCACCACAGACACTGGCCTGTTGCAAATGCGTTATTGTTCCGGCGTAGTCTGAGAAAAGCGGCTTTATGAGATCAAGAGATCTTATAGGTTTCATTTGTTGAGCAAAAATGGGTTCTAAATGAAAATGAGAAAACTTAATTAAATGGAAAGAGATATTTCCACACAAAAGTGATTTGTTGTCCTGTACGGGGATTGTTCTCTGCACTGAAAATGTGTTTCAAGCAGAATTGCAGCAGTTATTGTGACGTTGATTGCTTTGTGAATCAAATAAAATCTTTTGTGTAAGGAAAGAAGATGGTGTGCACAGAGTTTAATGCCTAAAATGGTTTCCTATAATCAAAAGCTCAAAAGATTTAAAATACTAAACACAAAAAAAGTTTCTTTTGCATATCTTTAAAATTCTTTTAAATTAATAATTTTACAGTTTTAAGATTAATGTATACATGTATACTTATGAATACTCTACATGTGTACCGGTATATAAAATAATGACTTTTTTCTATAAATAAAAACTTCATGCATTTACCTATTATTAATAATTAACCTTATATAATAAGTTTGCTGATATTTAGCTGTTTATTTTCCTCATACAAGGCTGGCAGCTCAATTCTAGTTTCAAGCGAGAATTATTGACAGCATTGTTTTAAACAATTGTGCCTAGCTCGGGGTAAATGGGGTTTTGATGCATGTGCGTAAAGTGACGTCCAAGATTAGCCAGTGCAGTCCACACAGGCTAATCATGGAAACTGAATTTTTGCAAAGAAGAGACTTCCTTTAAACGAATTATACTATGAAGGCGGAAAGGGTTGTCCCTGAATAGCCGTGCAGACTGGGAGGACACTTTTAGCAAATGCATTGAGCAATTTTCCCAGAGCAAGGCTAAATTTTATTTTTTTGGGGGGATAGGGGTGGTAAGCATGGAAGATTCGATGACAAAAAATTGTTGTGGTGAAATTAAAACATTTTGGAGGGGCAGTGTTTTTTGGGTTAGCTGTTTACATGTCTGTTATGTAAAATTGGTTTTTTGTATTGGAAATTACCAATGAAAACATTTAAATACAATATCCCACAGCTTTCAAGTGTTTTTCTCAAACCCCATAAAAACAATCCTGACAGCTCAGATTGGCATTTCCTGTAATATTTAATCAATACACCAGGGCCACATTGTTCTTTGATACTTAAACATTTCTTAGAATCTCACAGCTGACATGTTACATTTATAAATAATTAATTGTATTAATTAGCAAAAGTTATTAGTTTCTAATTAAATTAACAAGGAAAGTCGGCAAAAGTTTAAATAGTTTCTAATTTAATTTATTAATAGACAATAAGAATAGCTGGTGACAGAGATTTATAGATTTAAAATGTATGATTATGTAAATGTAGTAATGGCATACACAAGGGTTAAACATTAGAAGTACATAAGAAGTACATATCTCAGTGTTGATTAAGACTAACTTATTAGCTCGGCTGTTTTCGAAGAAAACCTGAGGTATTGTCATAGCCCTCTCATCTTCCGCGTCGTGTTCGTCGTCGTCCCAAAACTTTAACATTGGCCATAACTTTTGCAATATTGATTATAGCAACTTTATATTTGGCATGCATGTGTATCGCATGGAGCTGCACATTTTGAGTGGTGAAAGGTCAAGGTCATCCTTCAAGGTCAAAGGTCAAAAAAACTTTTTTTTTCATGTGTATCTCATCGACCTGCACATTTAGAGTGGTGAAAAGGTCAAGGTCAATGATGACCTTCAAGGTCAAAGGTCAAAAAAACAAAATCCAAGCACCCACAGCAAAGCGTTGGCATCCGCTTGACGGTGCTCTTGTCTTAAATAATATTTTTGTGAAAGTCTTTAACGTGGCATGGTGAAGGTGTAGAGTTGCTATCAAACCACAACAATAAACAAACAAGAGAAGATACTTGGCAAGGGATCACATTTTGTTCTTTGAATAACTTAATTAATATAAACTCAGATTGACCAATTGTTTTTTGGTAGAAAAAGGAGAAATCAAATCTGGACTGTGAAAAATGCTTAGAAATAAGCTGACTTAGTGTTTGAAATAACACTTAATGTTTATGTGTGGTATATTTATACATGAGCCTCGCTCTGGGAAAACAGGGCTTAATGCATGTGCGTATAGTGTCATTCCAGATTAGCATGAACAGTCCGCACGGGCTCACCAGGGACTACACTTTCCGCTTTTATGGTATTTTTAGCTCGGCTGTTTTTTAAGAAAACCGGAGTCATTGTCATAGCCAGCTCGTCCGCCGTCCGCGGCGTCCAAAAACTTTAACATTGGCCATAACTTGGCAATATTGATAGGCAACTTGATATTTGGCATGCATGTGTATCTCATGGAGTTGCACATTTTGAGTGGTGAAAAGGTCAAGGTCATCCTTCAAGGTCAAAGGTCAAAAAAACAAAATCGAAGCACCCACAGCCGAGCGTTGGCACCCGCTATGCGGTGCTCTTGTTTATTTACACCTGTGACAACACTAAATGCACATGCATTAAGCCGCGTTTTTTAGAGCGAAACTCAGAAAGCTTTTTAGAACACACCGCAAACTGTCAAATCTTCAACCTTCTTCATTCCCCCTCCCCCCCTAACAAAATATAACTAGCTGCCAATCTCCTGGGTATTTTTTCAATAACTTCTATTAATAATTGTTTATAAACACTTGTCAAAGTGTGATGCTTTATGGATGGGGAATGTTCATTGTTAAATGTCGAGATAAAACAGATGTTTGATCTGGAAAATGTTGTCAAGACCTCATAAGAAAGAGGTGTGTTCAGCACAATTAAGTTTGCAATCATCATGTACAATTCATCAACTATTCAGAACTATACCACCCATGCAAATGTCAGCTTCTACATCTGGGTAATGCTCTGTTTAAGGTAAACATGCAATGTCTCCATTTCACTGTTCTACTTTAAAAGGTTTTCAATTGTTTAGGGTCATTATGTGAGATAATTGAAGAAGTTCCATAACTCTGCCCTGCAATTTAGAAGAATGATGCCCCATTTTTGTACTTCGAAATTTGGTTAAGGTAGACATGGCAACATCTCCATATAACTATCTCTACTACAGTTATTTAATTTAAACTTATTATTTCTTAATCCGTCGTAATAATTATTGCAGTGCGTTTTTATTTTTCACATATAGCAATGTACTTGTTCAACATATTTACCAACACATGTTTGAGCACAATTGTCTAGCCTTTATTAAACATCTATCTGGTATGACAGTATTACTTCTGATTTCCGGACTGCGCAGGTTAATCTGGGACAACACTTTAGGCACCCCTAGAATTAGGCTCAACAGTTTGTGCAAGATATAGATAATCAATTATTGCCTTGCTGTTGCAACTTATCACATATTGTCTTGGCTAGTGACAGCTACCTTGCAAACTGAAGAAATGGCGGCAGTTTTTCTTATACTTGTTATTGAACATCATAGGTGGTAACATGTGAGTGATTAAGGCATGGTGGGTATTGATGTAATAAATTTCAACAGGTGTGGTGAATGCTTAATCCCTGCCATATCTGACAAGCACACCTATGAATAGAATCCGTTATCACCATTATTGTGTGAAATATTGGTCAGATTTACCGAAATGTCAGAGAGGAGGCTGTGAAATCAGATGTGGATGGTGGTTTTCTGGGGAATTGAGAATTTGTTCTATGTTTTAATATTGTGTCATTCATTGCCAAAATTAAAATAATATATGTTTTATTATTGGTCATGTCAGATGGCTCAAAAGAATTGGCATAATTTCTTTCTGTAGTAGTTAAGAAGGCATTATAATTTCTTGGCCTTGTATAGTAGTCAAACATCATTATGCATTACCTTAAATTTCATAAATAAGTTTTTGTAAGCTATGTTACCGGTGTGCAGGTAGCACAGTCTAATAAGGGACAACACTTTTCGCTTTTATGGAATTTTTCATTTAATCATTTAGTCTCTTCTAAAGGAAAATCCAGTGTAGGCTTATCTGGGACAACACTTTACACACATGCATTAAACTGCATCGATGCATTTGAGCTTGGTTGGTGGGTCAGCATATCAGACATGTAGGGTTCCCTCTGGGTACTCTGGTTTCCCCCACAGCACAAGATCATGGCAAAATTGAAAATGTTTAAGTAAATATTACTGTAAATAGCATGAAATTGCAGCTATTATTCTAAATGCGTCCCATTTTTGTGAGTAAGTTAATTAGGTTTGATGGCTGGATTGCTGGGACACACTTTGGGTTCTCACAAAATGCAGTCTCGGGCGCGGGGAGGAGCTCATAAACTTCCAAGTACACACATTGGATTCTGTTTAGCAGACTGGATCTTGAAGTGCCATGAATCAAATAGAACCAATGAGATTATAGGCAGTAATGTACAAGAATAGACACGCTTATTGTTCAGGTCTCTGTTATTGTGTTTATAACTGACATTTCATGGCCAGATTCCTTATTAATGTTTTGTTTAAAGTTCATAGCTCAGGCGTGATACTATAATTGATCTTTATTAGTATAATTCATCTTTATTTTGTAGTAATAATGAACTGTTTCTAAGGAATAATAAGAGCAACATGAGAAACAAATCAATATTAAAGGCTGCATAATTTTATGTGATGGACCCAAGAATTCCATATGAGCTACACTCTGTGAAAATTGGGCTTAATCAATGTGCTTAAAGTGTCGTCCCAGACTAGCCTTTGCAGACTGCACAGTGTGGTCCCTGATTAGCCTGTTTGGACTGCACAGGCTAATCTGGGACAACACTTAAGGCATATGTATTTAGCCTATTTTTCCCAGAGCCTGCCAGGTTCATTTCTAATACATGTTCTATAGTAGGATTCGCTGGTTTAATCACACATATTCTCTACAGTTTAAGCACCATATGTGCAAAGAAAGTAATTATAATAGCATGTAGGATGGAGGGAAAGACTTAGTGAATAAAACCGTCATATCGATTTCTATAGATCAGAACTGGGTATCAGGAGACGTGCAATTATTGAATGTTTAATGCATATCATTATACGCAGTTCTTGTGAGTACATTCCTTATTAAGCGAACAAGCAATTAGTGTATAAAAAATTCTAGCAGATGGGAATTAGGGCTAGTTGACCTAAGATTAAGTTATTTTTAACTGGCACTAATAAGCTCTTCCTGTGTTAATACTGCCACATGGTAATGAATAACATATCTTCATTGCCATCTCCAATAATAATCTAATCTTACAGTATCTATCTCCAATAATAATCTGACAGTATCTAGTTAACAAATTCCAATCAGCAAGTTTGTAAATTTGTACATTATGTAAAATTAACACATAATTTTGTTTTTTGATGTTTGGTCATAATTTTTTTATTGCTGTATGATTACTGCAGTGAATGCCAGCTCAGTTAAGTGACAAAAAAAATGAATGTGAGTCTAGCTCTGGGAAAAAGGGGCTTAATGCAAGTGCGTAAAGTCTCCTCCAAGGGACTACACTTTCCGCTTTATGGAATTTTTCGTTTAAAGGAAGTCTCTTTTCAATGAAAATCCAGTCAAGCTGGAAAATGTTGCCCCTGATTAGCCTGTGCAGACTTTTACGCACATGCATCAAACCCCCTTTTCCCAGAGCGAGGCTCATATTATAATGAATGACTATAACCCTTTGCATGCTGGGAAATTTGTCGTCTGCTAAAATGTTGTCTGCTAAATTTCTAAAATTAGCATTTTCTTTTATTTTTTTCAAAGAATGCTATCAGAATAGCAAACAGTTTGGATCCTGATGAGACGCCACGTTCTGTGGCGTCTCATCTGGAACCAAACTGTTTGCAAAAACCTTCAAAATCCGGCTCCAGCACTCAAAGGGATAATGAATTACTATAATGTAGAAGGAATGAAAAGACAGTGACTGCAAATGTGGAACCTACTAAAGAATGCTTGTTAAAAATGTCTTAACCTGCAAATACCTTAACCCAGTATCATTCTAGTTTACAGTTACAGTAAAACATCTTTAACTTGAGGTCCAGCGGGATGACAGAAATACTTGAGTTATTGAGTTAGTTATTGAAAGGCTCCAGTTATTTATTGAATTATGGTGAAACTGATCTGAACATTAATTTTGCTGAAATATCATTTTCTTGAAGATTTAACATGGGATATTGACAGGCTGCTATTTGATTTCATCTAAATGGTTCACCATTGAATTCTAGGAACACACATATTGATTTCTACATTTCTTGTGAGACATGGACAAATTGCCATGGATCCTGTGTGCCATAAATCTGTTAATGTTATTGTTGCTTGTGTGAAGCTTTTATGACAGAAAATATAAACCGTCATTCAAAAGCTATTAACAAGATGCCTTGGGTGTTGAGGTGCTGGTCTTAAATACGCCTACACAATTCAGGCAAAGTAATGTGTCTTAGTTTATGAAAGGGTCACCCCATGTGATTAAGGGGAAGCCAGTTTTGAAGTAAGGGAAACCTTGAATGATCTTAACAACTGTTCATCCCAATGCATATCCTCTATGCTGTGCACGAAAATTGATTCAGTACCATTTTTTATTTTAACAAACTTTATTATGATCTGCACTATGGGAAAATGGGGCTTAATGCATGCGCGTAAAGTGTCGTCCTTGATTAGCCTGTGCAGTCAGTACAGGCCTATCAGTGACGACGCTTTCTGCCTGAACTGGTTTTTTTGCTAAGAAGAGCCTTCCTTTAAACGTGTTATACCTTAAGAGTGGAAAGTGTTGTCCCTGATATAGCCTGTGTGGACTGCACAGGCTTATCTGAGACGACACTTTACGAACATCATCAGCATTAAGCCCTGTTTTTCCAGAGCCGGGCTGTAAAGCATTTAAGGCAGTCTTACTTATCAGAACAAATCTGTTATGAGACTGAAACCTGTAACCCCCTACTTGGAAGACAAATGCCCTAACCATTGCAAGACCGCTGTATGTAACTCAGGCATGTAAGCCTTTTATGTCCTTTTTCTCACATTTTTTATGCCCCCCTTTAAAAAAAAGTCTGTCTGTCTATCTGTCCCAAAACTTTAACCTCGCTCATAAAATGAAAACTCTTGGGTCTATGTTCTTTAAACTTCACATGTGCATGCATCTCATTGACATCTACAATCAGACATGGTTTGAGGTCACTAGGTCAAAGGTCAAGGTCACTGTGACCTTTACATTAAAAATATAACATTGTTTCTAAAATAGCTGCCATGCGGCTTCAAAGCGCAGTATAGGGGGCATTGTGTTTCACAAACACAGCTCTTGTTTTTTATGCAACAAAAATAAAACAACTTATGTTAATGTAAACGCTACCAATTTTTATGTTCTTTTAAACTGCATTGTTATTCATTTTCTAATTGTTAAATTTGTAACTTCATGGAACTTTCCAAAAGCTGGTGACATTTACGATGGTTCCATTTGACTGATTTCTGTAATATCTAGGATGATAGATATAATTATATAATCCATTATTTATCTCTTGGTCCTTATGTAACTGGTATATTTCCAATTAACTTCTAAAACATTAGATATAATTGATATGATTTTCATCATGCTGACATGCATCAAACCCTCAGGGAAACATTAAATAAAAGTGATGCGATTTTCACCATGTGGACATGATTCATGGAAACACGAAAGTGATCATAAATTATGTATGTTCCAAGCAAATAAAACTCAGTGGCCATTTGTAATTGGCCTCCAGCTCTTATTCACACTCCTACATCATGAAGCTATGTGAAATGTCAGCCTTTGAAGTGGAAGTGCAATGTCGCCATCACATGAACTGCAATACTACTAATGTGTTATTTTCCCATAAACAACTTGCCCAATATATCAAAAAGATGGCTCACTAAAAGTTATTGCTTATTTGGCAATATTCAAATGAACTTTCAGTATTTATTTATACTGACATGCAGTTGTAATGGCCATCTACTGGCAGTATGTTGACATCCGGGGGAAACCTTAACCGGATCATTGTGGTGTCCTCAGGGATGCAAATCAATTATTGTAATGGATGTTTTTGCTTGAATAAAATTTACAAATCCCTGGTGTATCTTGTTGTTTCTGCTCAAATCAGTTGGAGTCTTTTTACCAGCAGCGTTAGTTAGGGACTCTTTTATAGTCAACTCTATTATGCTGTGATCAAAGAGAATTACCAGTTTCTGTCAACTTTTATATCAACATATTAAGTATGAGCAAAGTTAATGTGAACATTTGAAACCGTCTTGGTGAAATTTTGTATTTGTTAACCACTGACTTCGTAACTTTTAGTAAGAATGACAGTTTGGGCTTTTTCCCTTGTTGAACCTTTAGAATGTCATTCATTACATTTCTCAAACCTTTCGGAAGATGAGAATCATGCTTTTAATTTTGATAGCATTTAATACCCATGATAAATACAATTGAAACTTTTTAATCTTATGTGTGTGTGTATTTCGAAGTTTATGAGGTCCTTCCGCATGTGAGGCTGCATTGTTTTGGATCCGGAGTGTGTCCCAGTGCTCCTACTTAACCCTTTGAGTGCTGGAACCGGATTTTGAAGGCCTTTGCAAAAAGTTTGGATCCAGATGAGACACCACAAAACGTGGCGTCTCATCAGGATCCAAACTGTTTGCTATTCTGATAGTATTCTTTGAAAAAAAATCAAAGAAAATGCTAATTTTAGAAATTTAGCAGACAACATTTTAGCAGACGACAAATTTCCCAGCATGCAAAGGGTTAATTTACTTACTAGACTCACGAAAGTAGGGATGAATTTAGAATTATAGCTGCAATTTCCAGCTATTTGGCTGTTACTGATATAATTTCAAGTTTGGTCTGGTCTTGTATTGTGGAGGGTTAGCCGAAGTACACAAAGAAAAACCCACTTGCCTCACTGTATAGTAATCACAAAGCATTCTAACATGGGAATAGGGATTAAACCTGGGTCACCTAGGTGAGAAGCGCGTGTATTGACACTTGCTCTAACTGGACAACCACTATACATCTGGAAATATTTGCTGCCAACAAGAAGTTTGGAAAATTTTGATATTGTTCATGCTAGAGATTTACATCAGTCAGTCTCTATTCATATTTCAAAAGAATTGCCTGCAGATTTCCTTGTTCATGACTTCCTGTTATCTGATGCTTGGAGGTTAAGTGACACTATATATGGCGGCTAAATTACACTGTAAAAGACCCTGGGAGACAAGAAAAATAATTAAAAAACAGAATTGAGCCTGAGTGACTTTGCAAAATGAAAGCATTGGGAATCAAATGACCTTTTGCTGGTTTCAGTAATAAATTACAACAGGTTTATATATCTCGCTTTGTACATTTGATATGCAATGTGGAAAAAGTGATGGTGGTGGTGATGCAATACTTTTATTGTCAATGTGGGTGTGGGTTTTGATGGGCAGGATGTGTGTAATGACGTTCAACAGATGGGGTAACGTATTGCAGCAGTGTCTGCCTACCTGTATGTCTTTGATAACATGTGGACAGCATGTTGAAAATAGCTATTGCCAATGCATTAATAATCATAACAACTACATGCCAAAATTATAAGCTGAGCTGAGACAAAATAATATGTGTTTAATAACATTAAAGGTAAAAAATAATAATTTTGAAAAGTGTCTTCATAGTTAGCATATTATTTTTAAAAGATACAAATAACAATGTCTTAAAATATATTCTTTATAACAAATCCATCAGAAGCTTTGATAAGTTTCAACAATTACATTATTTGTTGTAATGTGTATCATTAAGAATAACAGAAAAAGTAAATTGTTAAATTGAATGAATTGATAACTTTTGAGCTTACTGTCAGTAAAAATGTAGATGACAATTTTCAATCAGTGAATAAGCACGTTGAAAATTAAAACTGGAAAGTTAAATTGTGACCCTTTTCCAACATGAAATATATTAAATAACATCCCAAATTAAATAAATGCCACATCAAGATAGTATAAGGCTATTTTGACATGTATTCATGTTTTACTTTGAGTCTCCCCACATAATTATCTTGGTGTGTTTTTTTAAAGTTACCACACAAGAACTTCAAGAATCATTCTCAAACCACTTTCTACATTCGAGATTCAGATTCTAGAATCCATGCATCCTTTAATATTCTAGAATACATATTAAATAATCCATGCATTTCTATATTATTATATAATATAGACATTAAGTCAAATGCATATAAATTAGTTTAGCTGTAAAGCAGTATTGCAAACAAACAATTCAAATCATGCCACTCTTTCTATGTTAAACATGCTTTGTGATTACTGTATATCTATGTTGTTTGAATCTTCGATATCGGAGGAAATAAAGAATATATACACATAATAATAAGACTTAGTATAATCAATATATTTAAAGTGATCATCATAATCTTTGATATCATCATCATTAGCTATTAGTATTCATAATCATTTCATCAGTATTCATAATTAGTATCATAATTATCAAAATGGTAGAACATTAAGTTAATCATTATCATCTTCTCCCTCTTCTCCACCATTATCATCAATGATTTTTTTAGAATCATCATTCTAGAATTTTGATTCTAGAAGCGGCCATTTAATGTCTCTTTAATATTCTAGAAATAAATCTGGAATAAAACTATAATTATTGAGTAATCTACAATCGTTCTAGAATATTCCAAAAGTGGCCATTAAACGTTTCTTTGATATTCTACAAATTTATTCTTGAATAATTTATGAATAATTTTTGGAATTATTTAAAAAAAAAATCACAGGGTATGAATGCTACTTTCATTGTGCTTTGTATAATGTTCACATGGAACAATATTTCTAGAGAATTTTGTTTATGAAATACAAAAAATGTGAACGCATCGTGGAATGATGGGAAACATCAGTCTTGATGGGAAACATCAGTCTTCCAACAACACTAGGATGGTTCCCTCTAAACATGAAGGAAATAACTCTTCTTATTTTTATTGAAGCATGCATATGATTTAACCTCAGAAATAATTTTTGTTTATGGTTCTCACCATTCTTCAATGGCCGATACACAATGAACAATGACTGGGATTTAAGGTAAGTAGGAATTAAACCATAAGGGAGTAGTCATAAATGATTCAATAGTAACTGCTAACAGAACCCCAAAGATTAACGGTAATTCAAGGAAAAATTTCCAGTGTAACATGATCTGAAGTTTTTGTTATCTTTGCACTAACAATGAGAACTATATTGTGTGATTTGCTCTCTGAAACCTGAAATTTAGCTCAACTTATGTCTATGTAAATAGGACCTTACTTTAAAATACTTCTTTTAATTGCCATCAATAGCTTTACAAATCCATTTCCATGCATATCAATCACACATAAATGATAAAAGCTGAATTTTGATTATTGATTATAATGTACTTTTCTCCAGGTTATTTGTCACATTATTACAACCCAACACTTTTGCTCCAAAAATAAAATAAGAAAGCAATTAATTCAAGACAGATGACCTTTTGCATAGCAAGGCATTGTGTATGTACAGAAAAATTATGTGTTTTTTGTAAATCAATAATTTTTGTCATTTTCATATGAGCCTCATCATACAAAAATGGGTCTTATGTCATATGCAGCTAGAGTAGCTCCAGACAGCCCAGTCAGGATCCTTAGTAACTCTGTCCACTGATGAGACCACAAAACTTTGTTTGATTTTATAGCTTGCAGGGTAGCTCCTGACATGTCTGTGCAAATGCGCAGGCTGGTCTGGAGCTACTCCTGCCAAATATGGCCAAAGAAACATTTTTACATGATGCGGTTCATATTATACAATTTTCATCCTCTTTCTTTGAACCCTCTGTAGAATACATCAATAATTGTCATCATTACTAAAGCAATTAGAAATGCAATTGGACAATTTCACATTATTAATAGACTCACATTAATTGTGTATGTTGATTCTCAGTAAAATAGCTTTGATAAAAAGTAATACAACTATACTTACAAAGGAAATAAATCCTGGATGTACCAATCACTGAACAATACTTGTCATTTATGACTTTGCCCTCTCTACATTGGCATCTTTTTGCATCAACAGCATTACGTTGCAAGATTTCTTATTTTCTCTGTACATCAAAATCATTTATTTCCAATCCTTTAATTGTATGCCACAGAAATAATTATTTTCCACACAAAAAAAACTCAATTTGGTGTCAGTTTCATTTTTCCAATTTTTGGATCCATTCCCTCTCTCTCACAGTTCTCTCCGACCTGTTCTTCCTATAGTCTGTTGATTATTTGGTGGACTTGAAATATTTGCCAATCACTTATTTGTCAAGATGATAAACACTGCAGCCTGGTCTGGCTTGTGACACAGCATCACAGTATTAGATGAGAGGGGAGCTTGCATGCAACAGTATTGGCAGATATTGAGTGTAGTGTAGCCTGCTGTTCAGTGTTGTGGAGCCGGCCTCAGGTTGGTTGCTGTAGCACCGCTGGTTGCTGTTGCACCAACTTGGTGTGATAGAATGTAATAGTACAACCAGAAATAATGTTTGAACAGTTTAGACAGAGATGGAAAAGAGATGTCAACAGGATTTAAGACAACAGTATTAATATTATAAATTCAAAATTTAGAGGCTTTATTTCAGACCTTTAGATACTGATGAGCAGCAAACAGAATAAAACCTGAACAGCCTGCGAGTTACTCTGAGTGGGAAAGGGTTAAACAATATTGTTTAATTTAAATTTCTTAGTTGTCCATGTTGATGTATGTTAAATAGTCTACGGGTTTACTAGTCTGTCCACACCATAAAATGAATTAAACACATGTTTAGCTCTCCTGAGCACAACACGCTGATCATGTTCAGCTTTTATCTGTTGTTTGTTAAGCATTGTGTGTCATCAACATTTAACTTTTTAATAATCTAGAGGCCTTATTTATTGCTGAGTCTTCAAGATATTCGTTTCTGCAGATACATTTTTTGCTGAGTTAAAAACTGGGTCATGTGGGGTAAAAAACTAGGTCAATGTAGGTCAAATAAAAGAAACAGCTTGTGAACAGTCCAGAAGTCACATTTTTGCCCATCAAACATGAAACTTTTCACAAAATATCTTCTTTTTTTTTAGGATGGCTTTGCTGAGTTTGCTGAGTGGTCTGCCACGGGGTGGGACAACTATACCATATGTGGTTATAGTGAAAGCTTCTTAACACTACCTGGTCAGAACAGTTTTGTTCATTGAGGTCTCAGTTGAGCGCCTTTGTACCATTAGATCCTATTGTTTAGCTCTTTTGCTGCAACTGCCACATGTTCAAAATATGTTTTACTTATACAATATGAACTCATTTGCCATGTGTTTATTAACTGTCTATATGGTTAGATAGAAACTCTTGCCATTATGAAAATGTAGAAAGAAAGATCAATATGACCATCATTGTCTGAATTATAAATGTCCTTAGCACTCACATGGATACTCACTTTCACACATCAGAATGGGACCATTGAATAAAGTAGATAAACCCTTAAAGAGGAAAATTGACACAACAATACGATGAAAATATGTTTCCCAGATAAATATATGAAACTTGACTTGTTAAAAGGAGGTTTTATGCATGTGCCCAAAGTGTTGTCCCAGATTAGCCTGTGCAGTCTGCACAGGATAATCAGGGATGACACTTTTCGCCTTTTTTTTGTATTTTTTGTTTAAAGGAAGACTCTTCTTGACAAAAATCCAGTTTAGGGGAAAAGTGTTGTCCCTGATTAGCCTGTGCAGACTGCACAGGCTAATCTGGGATGACACTTTAAGCACATGCATTTAACCCCCTTTTTTCAGAGCGCGACTTATATACAGAGATATACACTTAAACTCCAATACAACACGGATGATGGGGACTAAGGCACAAACTCACATTATGCATGGAGTGCTTTATTGGTGTAAATTTTTTCCCTTAATATTTAATCATGGATAAATATGATTGCATTTGTTCTACAACAATAAAACAGTATTATAAAATATTATATATTGTGTGGTTATCAGTTATTTATTCATTAAACCTGGTTTTCTAAGAACGAGGCTAAATTGTGTTCAAGAACAATTAGAAATTATCTTGTTTTAACAAATACAAGATACCGGTCATTTACCCCGGAAATTTCCGATGAGAGTCACATGTCCAATGAGCCTTTGATCAGGTGTCCATGGTAACAATGGAGCAGGCCTTGAATGAATGATGGCCTTTGTATGCCCTCATCAATACTTTGTTCACTTCTGATGACAGTCAGGGTGGTTTATGGGAAAGACTGCTGTGATCAGTGTTAATTAATGTTGATTTACATGTGGCTTATCACAGGTGCCTGTATATTAATTATGACAGACTGCCTTTATTGACATGAAAATGATTGTTTATCATCTTCCCACATAGTGGGAGGCATGTAGGGTGCAAACACATCAGCCTGTATATAATTCCAATTCCTGCTTCACCTGATCTTTTCTTGACTATAACTTTGTCATTGATCCAGCAACATTTGAAGTGCCACTAATGATCCCCATGAGGAGATGGCAATTCCCACGCCACACCTGTGTCCACAGCTGCAGGTCACACTGACATATTAAAGATCAAATCTGGACAGAAATAGCAGTATTTATCTTAACATAAGCTTTTGTGGCATCTGTTTCTGTAACAAATCTATTAATTTGTTAGTGTTATGGACTGCAGGTTTATTTTAAAATAAAAAATGGTTTTGGTAAAGACACTATTTTTTGTTCACTCACCTTCACCTGAGCAACATGTGGTCAGACTTGGTCTTGCATGCGTTGTGTGTCGTGTCGTTTTTTTTATCTCCTTACAACTCTAGAGCCACATTTTTATGCCCTTAGTGTGAAGTCGGCACGAATCATTGCACTTGTCTGTACATCTTTCCATATGACTTTGTGTGTCTTCAACTCTTCTTTCACTACTGCATGGATCCACTTAAACTTTTGGTGCTGAATAACCTCAGTATTTAGATAATTGTAAAGTAAGGAATTTTTGCTGATTCAAATTTTGGCAAAATTAAGCCATTTGTTTTATGTTTTTTTCTTCTATAGAATATTTAAAGGTCGCAAAATGTTGTGTCTTCATCTCATCTTTTTCTACTGGGTGCATCTTGCTGAAACTTTCAAAGCTGAATAACCTTAACCGTTAGATGATTGTATAGAAAGAAATTTGGCCCTGATATGTTTTGCCAGAATTATAGCCCAACTTTGTTTTTCCACTAGCTGATATATAGTCCCAAAATTGTGTGTGTAAAATTCCTCTTTAACTGTTTGGTGGATTTGCTGAAACGTTCACAGCTAAATGACCTTAATGTGTATATGATTGTTGAGGACGGAAATTGGTCTGTGACCAATTTTTCTGAATTACAGCACTTTGTATTTTTTGTCAGCTGAAGATTTTGTAGTGGATTTTGTCCAAACATGTGTTGTGGGGACATCAGTGTGTGTGACATATTTCTTTTTTCATAGAATCTTGATAATACTTGGTCAGAATGTTTATCTAGCCAATATCTAAACCGAGTTCGAATCTTGGTAATATGCATCCAAAACCTAGGTCCCAATGTCAAATTTAAGAAAAATCTTGTTACCACTCTTGAAGCCAAATTTATAATTCATGAACAGTTGTTGCACAAGGAAATTGCAACTTTTTATGAACTTATGTTCATGATTGGTTCATGAAATACAAGTCTAATTCATGAACCAGTTTATGAACTTACCAGTTTGTAAACTTAAGTTCATGATCAAAAGTGGCCATTCGTCATGGCAGATTGAAATATAGAACAATCAGAAAAAATGAAGGTAAACACATAGGCACATGAACTTTTTAGTTCATGAACTTTGGAGTTAACTGATAGTTCATGAACCTGGTTAGATTTCATGAGCTGATCATGAACTTGTTTCTGAGTTCATGAACTCCACACATTGTTCATAAACAGTTCATTAATACATGAACCCATTTTTTTCAGTGATGGTAATTGCAAATCTTTGCAATGAATGTCACAATTGTATTAGTGATAATAAATATATTCAAATATAAACTGTTTAAAAGTGTCACTGTGTCGCCTTTCAGATCATCTTTTTTTTTTCCTGTATAGGCTTGTGTGGTGTTGTTGTGGTTATTACTGGAGGTCTGTTTGCTTAATTGCGTTGACACCACTTCTCTTCATTATCCATAGGCCACCAACAACATCCAGGTAATTGGCCAATAAAGCAATATGATTTCACAAATTGAACTGACACTGCTGGGGCCCATGACAACATAAGCATTATATGTTGAAGTGTTTTGTCTGGGTGCTATATTTAATTTGTCACATTGATGGTCAGCCATTAATTTACAAACATTGTTGATTAGTCCTCCCAGAATAAATGCCTTGGTGGTAAAAAAAAATAGCCCACTAAAATGTGATCAGATAATTTACATGGGGGCACAAATAGTAAAGGCCTGCCATTTTAAGGGACCAGGGTTATCACAGGCCCTCAGGAAAACTGGGAAAGTTGTGCATGACAATATTTGTTGGAAGTAAAATAAAGGAAATAAAAAAAATCTGGCTTACATCTGGGGTAAATAAGAGAATCTTACATAATGAGAAAGAATAAATACAAAACTGAATGAAAAATGATATAATTTTGGAAATTTGACTTTTGTTCCCATAACTGCAATATGATGATAATTATTATATATGTATAATAATAATAATAAAACAGAAGAAATCGCAAAAAGGCTAAAAGGTTTCATTAAAATTGTGATTAACACTGCACCCATTTGTGACAGTCTAACAAGGTGTAGTAAATGTCAGAGAAAATGATACATTTGAGTCTAGGGCAAAGCATTGCAATATCAGGGAATGTTTCCATCAGGCTTTAAGTGGCTGCTCAGTATGCACATTTTCTAATGTTGATATTAATATATATACTCTCGTGGGTCAGTCTGTAACTTTGAAGCTATTTACCAGTAAATACGGTAATCCACTTTTATCTATTTTAATATCGTCGTTTGGAGAACTAAAGAATGAAAGGACTAGTGACTGCTGGGGGTTGTCACGAGGACAAGAGCTTTAAATTGTGCATCATAAAAATAATATCATATGCAAAATATGCAGTATGTGTTATACATGTAGTTTGATGGTGACTGTTTTAATGAATGTAAAAACATAACTATACATTTGTCTTAGTTTGCAAATTGACCGAAATTCTAAAATTTATTCAATTGGTATTGCACTTCACAAATTATGCACTTTTCCTGCTTTATAGGAAGCGTTTTCCACTAAGGAAATTTATTCCAACCGATCAACTGTCATGAAAATGATTTTATGGGAAGTAATGAGAGGGAGAGGACGCTGTTAGAAGGCTGCTGATGTATTTCCATTAGCCCACTGATGGCTTTGGACACAAATGAATCTCATTAGTGGTACATGACCATCTCTGGGAGAATGCGGACACGTTCCAGGGCCTGGGAAAACTGACCTAGCATAATCGCATTATGGATGTTCAAATCAGGATAAAAACACACATCAGAATGGCCATGGAGGAAATGTGGTTTGCACACTTTGTTAGAAGGGTTTTTCTTCAGTTTTGCTGGTCTTTAATTCTGTAACGTTGAGTGCCAAATGAAATAAACAGCCCGGGAAATTCAGTTATACCTTCACATCAAGGTCAATTCAGTTACTTTAGCAACCGCAATGCTATTAAGGACATGGGGGATCACGTGTGGAAGTCACTGTACATGCACGAGTTGCTATTGAAATTCCAAGTAAAGCCTGTTATGTTGCCATATTAAGAGTAGAATATGATAACATTTATTTTTAAAGCAGCTAAATTGAGTACTGAATTATATTATCAATAGTTTCTCTCCATATATAACTGTCTATTTGTAGTCATAGCAATAAAAGCTATATGTATACACATTGTTAGAACATTGAAGTTTATTTGAATAAGATACAACCTTATATTAGTATGTACCGGTGTTATATTATATATATAAATATTATAAATAGCTGTTTACTTTGAATATGCATGTCTTTAGAGTTGCCAATTCTTTCATTATAAGTTTTATGCCCCAGAAGGTGGGCATATAGTGATCGCACTTTTCGTCTGAAATTCCGTCACACTTTGCGTTTAGGTTTGGAAAAATGTGGAAAAACACTTTGCGTTTAGGTTCACAAAAATGTGGAAAAAGGGGGCATATGTCATCCTATGGTGAAAGCTCTTGTTAAATTTATATAGCTTAAAATAGTATATTTATATGCCTGTATGTCATTAAAACCTTATGTATTCTGAAACAAAAAACTATGATTGTTGGAACTTATCCATGCCACATGCAATTAAATAATTACCAGTACTTATTTTCATGAATAAATAAGTCAGGAATATGTATTGTTATTAATTATAGAGCAATGAGCATAAGGAAAGTTCATTGACTTCAGTGTTAAATGTCACTGAAACAGCTTCCATATGTCTGATGAGTCAAAGTATTTTTCTAGCTATTAACTTAAACTTTTGTTTCTGATTAGATATTCGATTTGGAAAAAAAGGGTTTAATGCATGTGAGTTAAGTGTCATCCAAAATTAGCCTGTGCATTGCACTCAGACTAATCAGGGACACCACTGTCCGTCTTAACTGGATTTTTGCTAAGAAGAGACTTACTTTAAACGAAATTTACCATAAAAGTGGACAGCGTCATCCCTTATTGGTTTTCCTATGTACTGTAGTTTGTCTTCATCTTCTCAATGCAAATAAAAGATATTTATCTTTCTAAAGTTTAGTACATTTGCTATGTCACAGATGGCTTTCATTTGTGCCTGCACTATCAATAATTTATTATGCAGGATGTTAATTATTACATCGTACATCTATATAGCAGAAGTTCAGTCAATCTTTTGGTTATGTGAGTCTCGCTCTGGGAAATCGGGGCTAAATGTAAAGTGACTTCCCATATTTATATTATTTTAACCCTTTGCATGCTGGGAAATTTGTCGTCTGCTAAAATGTTGTCTGCTAAATTTCTAAAATTAGCATTTTCTTTGATTTTTTTTTCAAAGAATACTATCAGAATAGCAAACAGTTTGGATCCTGATGAGAGGCCACGTTCTGTGGCGTCTCATCTGGATCCAAACTGTTTGCAGAGGCCTTCAAAATCCGGTTCCAGCGCTCAAAGGGTTAAGCAGTCTGGTATTTTTCGTTTAAATGTTATCTCTTCTAAGCAAAAATCCAGTTAAGGCATAAAGTGACGCCCCTTTAGGCCTTTGTGACTTAACTGGGACAACACTACGCACATGTGTTAAGCCCCGTTTTCCCAGAGCAAGGCTCATGTGGTTTGTGTCACAGATTGGCATTTGTGAATATGTTTATCATCAACTTTAACTCAGAATATCACATTACAATAGGCAATTACTAACTAGGGGCCATTGCATATTATCTGATACATTTGAAGTATGAAATTGTATATTTATCTTTTACAGATGTTACACATAATTTCATGATGAAAATGCTAAATAAGCACTTACTTTTAAGGACAGTGGGTCTTTAACCTGATGCACCTTCCTGGTTATGAATAGAAAGCTATGTGTATGAAGATAATGTTCTAGTTACTAATAGGGAAAGCCTACCTGATTGTGTTTATTTTACACAAAAAATGCAAAATTGGATGGTGGCCACCAGGCATCTGTTTGTTCTGCAGAACACATGCTGTTTTGAACAGTTACTTACAACCAGTCTTACTTGTATGTAGGGTCAGGGATATAAAAATCATCTGCCTTGTTTTGTTTTAACATTTTCTTGGATTGGACAGTGGCCTTTTGATTCTGTCCAATTAAAAAACATTTGAACATGTGGGAATAATCCTGGCAGCAGCATTTATCCACCTTCAGGTATTGTGCTGCATCCGGCCCTGTTTTAGCAGCACTGTAGAAAGGCAATGATGCACCTTCAGTTGTTGTGTGGCCATCCAGCATGTTTAAGCAGCACTGTAGAAAGGCAATGATGAACCTTCAGTTGTTGTGTGGCCATCCAGCATGTTTTAGCAGTACTGTAGAAAGGCAATGATGCACCTTCAGTTGTTGTGTGGCCATCCAGCATGTTTAAGCAGCACTGTAGAAAGGCAATGATGAACCTTCAGTTC
>VMBQ01000198.1:64698-76848 GCA_007657795.1 Dreissena rostriformis
ATCTTTCATTACGTGTGAGAGAAATTAATTTAATAACCCAGACGATTTATTTACATGCAAACGCCGATTAATTGTTTACAGAAATTCAGTTTCATTTTTACCCGCTTTCAGTCCCCGTGAAGCACGTTTTTTACATGACTGCGTATGACGCAATAAAATATTTCTTTGTCAGGTATTGCATTTAATCTAATTTTAGCCGTACCTAATGAATGCTCTATCCCATAATGCACTGTACTCTTTACACTTCTGAATTAATGCGTAGGCATATGCTCGTGTTTACGGATTTATTAAAACACTTATCGTCATAACATGTCAGGATCATTTGTGGTAATTATTTCGGAATGTCGGATAAATATGCACACTATAAAAGCGGTATGTATACAGTTATCGATACGATGCAGTTTACATGAATGTATTGGAGAATGACAACACAGCATGGCAATAAACAGGGACCATATATATAGCGCAATACCGTAACTGTACCAATAAATGCGCTCAGAACTTATAACGCTGTCCGTTTATAACGCGGTTGCGTGGCTTGGACCCCGTCATCCGCGTTATATTGGAGTTATAGTGTATATCACTATCAGTGGATCCTGGGCACTGCTATATAACGGAGTTGCTGTGTATTTAGCTTACAAATTTAAAGGATGCAACCATTGAATCTTGTCAGAGTCTTCTAGAGAATTGACAAAGAGAGACAGTTAATTTTAAAATGTTGTAATGGAACAATAAATGTGTTCAAAGAGGTTATATTGGTTTTGCTTAAAAATTATTCTTATATTTTTATTTTTCTATTTAAGGTTTTGAAGCTAAAGTAACTCTGTGCTTACACAGTTGATGAAAACTACCAGTGCTCTGTTTCAGTAATCCAACCATTCAATCTTATAGAATGGTCCATATAGCAATTATGTGAAAGCACCTGACTTGTGATTTATGTCCTTGAGAACATTGAGAAGCTTATGTTTTACACATGATTATTGTCACTGATGCCATCCAATATCAGAACAGGCAGGATCCATTACAGGATACATTACACTATAAAAGTTGATGTATGATACAAGCAGGTTTGTGCTCAGGGCGTAATCTTCTTAACATGTCTGCCAGATTGTTAACCCTTTGCATGCTGGGAAATTTGTCGTCTGCTAAAATGTCGTCTGCTTAATTTCTAAAATAAGCATTTTCTTCGATTTTTTTTTCAAAAAATACTATCAGAATAGCAAACAGTAATGGATCCTGATGAGACGCCATGTTCTGTGGTGTCTCATCTGGATCCAAACTGTTTGCAAAGGCCTTTAAAATTGGGTTCCAGCGCTCAAAGGGTTGAATGATATAACATGTCAAGATTTTATTAAAAATATTGCTCCTTCAATAGTGGGTGCCCTCATTAGCAAGTTAGACATGTTTTTTTAATTGCATACAGATATGGTTCTTATACTTCAAAATATAAAAATCAATTTGGTTGAGTATGAAGCTATTGTATCTGATGATGAAATCTTAAGCATATACAGCAGTTTCTCATGCAAATCTAACACTTCCAATGCTCTATGGCAGATGTTTGTAATGAGTAATTTAAGTAATTAAGTGAGTTACTAATGAAGTCCTGACATTTTGATATAAGTAATACTTGTTTTATTTTACATCAATTTTGTTTGTGTCCATTTTTTGTGTATTAATAACTGGCATATATGTTGAAAGGAATAATTTTTATCTTCTATTGACTATCAGTCAACAAGAACTTACTTTGCGCTCTGATTTATAAGATTAAGACTTATGAGCATGTTAGCATGAGCTCTTTAATTGTTGTGAATGAGAACAATAAAGAGTTGTTGATTTACCAATAAAGAAAGATGATGTGAAAATAATTTGTATACTGACATGACCTGATGAATATGTTTTCAATTGAAATAAGAGCTATATATTTGTTCAGCTCGTTTGTGGAGAGCCTGAAGTACTATTGTCTGGAATATATATCTAACCAGTAGGACTAAGCAGCACATATAATGTGAGAATTTTATGTTTACTACTGAGTAAAAAGTGTCCCTGAGAAGACCGGATATAGACCAGAAAACAACTGCAATTCTTCCACGAGATTGTCACCTTGTTACAGATACTTTTCTGGCATAATGGAATCTGTCAAGTTTCCATCAGAGGATGTGACTATGCAACAGAATTGTTCTTTATAAAATAACAATGTTGTGAAATTATACAGAATGCCTTATACTTAGCATCAAGAATGTAGCATTGTGAGATAGACATGTTTATGCATGGGTGCTTTCTATGCCTATTAATTACATATTGTGTCCCTGGTATTCAATGATTTACATGAAACCTGACAGCAGTTAACTCTGCCCTCTGATTGTAATAATTCCATGAAAACAAAACCAGCTTATTTTATGTAGATGAAGTAAGGGTTATTATGTATTTAAAAATTGTTTTCTCAGTACTTATATATATTTCTATAACTGATTATTGACAAAGTAAATGTGTGACTGTATATATAAATCATAAATACCACTCCATGCATTACTAAAGATGTTATTGTGTTAGAACAGCAAATTGAACATGAACATCCCCAAATTTCTGTTTTTTGAAAAAAGGAACACATTACAATTATTTATAAAATAAGCGATTATTAATAAAATAATTCCTCATGATCATCAACTTATTTCCAGTGATTTTCAGCTCAGCTGTTTTTGAAAAAAAAAACGAGGTATTGTCATAGCCAGCTCGTCGTCCACAGTCCGGCGTTTGCCGTGCTGTCCGCGTTGTGCTTAAACCTTAACATTGTTAAATCTATATCTAGATAAATCTAATCTTAAAAACGTGCAGAAACCATGAGCATAGTAAAATGTGAAGGATGACTTTACTAACACAAAATTATTTTAATTATCAAAATAAGTAGTAAGTTAAATCTTACAGCTATGCATTTTAAAGTAAGGTGATGTATTCTTGTAAGACTTATGGGTAATTAAGTGCCAGCAAAAATGATGTTACCCATTTGTCTTAGAGGACCCAACAATCACATGCACTGGTGGCACTCCTGTCATGAACATTTGTTCAGGATATTTCCTCATGTCATAAATAAATGGGTTGGGGACACATTTCAGTATAAAGCGGGTTATAAAACAGCAGTAGGTTATCTATAGGATAATAACTTGGTGTTAAATCTGTCCCACCTATTTTCCAGTTTCCTGTTTGTTCCATTCTGGTCACTTCAGCGGTTAATAACGTTCTGTAACTGCGAATGTCATTCCAAGAATTTGACTTGCAAAATATAACTGAGGAAGAAGAAAGGGTGGCATGTGTCTACTCCCTTAGTTTTGTCCCTGTTTTGTATGCGACACTTGCTGCATCTCTTGGGACCTTGTGGTTGAGTATGTACCTAATTGCCAGCACCAATATTCTATACCAAGGAAAATGATTTGGGTAACTTGGGAATGTTACTACATGTATTCATCAAAGTCGAGGTCTGCTTGTTTGTGTTTGTATTTTGTAAAGTGTTGTTTTTTTGGCTAATCAGCACTGGCAAAATCCTCTGAAGTTTCTGGAGACTATTACCTCAAAAGTTTGTGTGTTAAGTGTGGACATGAAAGTGCCAGAAATCGAAAAATTATTTCACCACAACCACAGTTTCCATATCAAGACTTTTCTGCCTAGAATATACATTTAATCATAAACAAAACGGTATTTCTTACAATAACATAACTCACAATTTTATAACTCCTAATTTACTTCCACTAAAAGCTGAGCCTGTGATGATTGCTCCATTGGTTACTGTATTCAAAGATTGATTTTACTGTCATTACATTCCATTGATTGCTGAGAGAAAACGAGAATAATATGTAATATAAATACCACTTCTTCCACTATGCTGTCATACTGTCTTGTTCTCATGCATTATTTTGTGAAGTTAGAATAAGACATGAATCTTAGAATAAACTATTAAAACAATGCTTTTAGTAACATTCAGTTTTACTTGTTGTGTATCTGAATTTAGATGACCATTAAGTCAAATATAAATAAATATGTGTATCATTGAAATTAGTTGAACCACAAAACTGTAAACTTAAACTTAAAAAATGAAGCTTTGTCCATGCAGCAAACAATACAGCAGCATNCATTGAAACTTGGTATGAGTATATATATGGATAAGACTGAGGATGATTCATGGCAAATGGCATTATACACCATCTGTTAATAACAGAGTTATGGCCCTTTATATATATTCTGTGTCAATGCAGCATGTGGGGGTAAATGTCACGTCTGTGACAAAGCTCTAGTTTGGCAGGGGATATCAGTTCAACGAATTTGCTTGTTAAACATTTAGTTTGTACACTTATACTCTGTACAAACCTACTAATCTTTCATTTTAACAGTTCTTGAACTGTAATTGTTCGGATCTTTAAAGTTATAAAAAAAAAAAGCTTTTTTTAGTATACAATCAGTTAATGAATAGTTACTATCCAATTTACACCAAAAGCAGCAGAACAGTGGACAGAGCAAATTAAAATACTCGTGAGAGTTCTCTTTAAATGAAGTTGAAGAAAAATGTTGGATACAATTTTTAGATATATAATGTCTGAACAAAATATTTTGTCTGGTATATCCATATATTTTTGTTTTTAATTTGTATTCCAAAATATATTGCATGAGATATTTCTTGATATCAACTGTTTAAAAATAAGTTATACAAAAACTTATAACATTAGACAAATCTGTTAATAATTTATTATTGTACCATGAAGCAAACTTCCATTTTCCCTCCTTTTGAAGTTTTAAATTCAAACAGAAACAACACACTGAATTCAATTTGTTTTCAAGACCAGTTCAAGAGTAATTTTATATTTCATACAATGTTCTTAGACTCTCCAATAATCTGGGAACAAATATTACAATTTACAATATAAATTACAATTTAAGATCTTTCCAAGCACATTAAATCTTCTAGATTTCTTCTTAAAGTGCAAAATAAGTTTCAAGGAGAGTTCAATCCCATTTTAGACACTGACAATATTCTTGTAATGTTCTCATTATACATTGGAACCTTATACTATACAGAATAAGAACACAATATGTTCTTGAACAGTTCAATTAACCATTCTGTAGACATGTTCTTGAACATTTTCAGAACAGATTTTTTAATTACAGTTCTGGTACAGTCTTTGCACAGTCCGTGAACAGCTCTTAAACATGAAAAAAAAAGAGTTTTGCCATGGTTTTTCCCATGTTTTCATGATAACCATATTCAAATCACTGCCATTTGTCTTTGAATGGCTTGATCATTGTCATTTGGTACTGGTTTCATAACTCAAACAGTGCTTGAATCATGTTCAATTGTGCAGCTGTTTGATTGGGACATAGTCACTAGCAATGTCCTTCAATGCTCCTGAACACTTGTTTTTGATTAGTGACATATTGTCATTCTCTTTCGTCATCAATATTTGTGTGACATCATATGACATATTTTGTGAGGCAACATCAAGCAATAACTGATAGAATGGTGATGAACTTGACATTAGGACATCATGGAGATGATGATCTGATTAAAGTACATCATGGCGAGGACATTATGTAGCATGCCATTAGAGCATGACTGACCATTGTGATGTTAATTATAATTTAACTTCTTAGGATATATCGTTTTCTTAGATTGTATTGCAAATACAGGTTTAGATATGTCACATCATTGTTGGATTTCTTTCTATCTTGGCAATGCAGTTGGAGTTACCTACTTACAATTTCAGCTAACAACTGCATCGTAATTGTCATAAACATGTTCTAGCTTTAATCTCAAAATCTGGAAAATACCTGCTGTAAAAACAACAAAGCCAATTACTTTCCAAACATTGATGCCTGCTATTTTCTTTTTCTTCAAAGCTCTTTGTGGCCTGTTCACCTTGTAAAGCTGTCTCAATCAATCCTGACAGACTTTATTTGTTGCTATATCAACCGTATTGACACAACCTAATATCCATAGTGACATTTTTGTCAGAACTGTTGCTCTTTGTTTGAAATGGTTCAAGACTACTGAAAATTGAGAAAGCCAAGTCTGTCAGGCTTTGGTTCAATGTATGGACCAGGTTGTTTGTACAGATATAAGAATAGAATTGTTTCCTGGTGAAATTTTGATCTGATAGAAAATGTGTGATAAAGATGATGAATCAGATAATATAGATGTATTAGTATTTGTGAGTTTGTGTCAGTAAGTGTTAGATAGTTAATTATGGTAGCTCTGCTCAATGGACAGTTTATAGTATTCCTGTCGCCATTATAGTAAATACCTGTACATTGGCTTCACAGAGTTGTTATATGCTTAAATGCTCAACTTTGGCTTGCAACACACATGACCTTTTAACAAATCTTTCCTTACACAACAAAGTCAGTTTGCTGACATTATTGCCTAACACTGATGAATGAGTTTCTTTTGTTGATGAGTGCACCATAAAAGTTGAACTGTTTAGCAGCTTTCCAGGCTCAATAAAGAAGCCCTAAATGTGAAGCAGTTTTTATTGAGGCACATTTAACTCAAACAATACAAATACAGATATTCCATATAGACTGCTGCAACGTGGTAGGATTAACACTCACTGTTTGTAACATAATATTTCAGCTTCTCTCCTGTTGATGATCTGGCTTCCAACAAGGTCTTCAGCCAGTACTTGCTAGGAGAAATTGATGGAATGGGATTTAGCCTAAAATAAACATTACTATCTATAAATGGCATAGTTAACAGACCAATAAAATTGATGGTTGGAATGCAGTGTCATAGACTCATAGGGCATTGACATACAGATTATGTAATGGTACAGTAAAAGATATGTTCAAAGAGGTAATATTGGTTTCGATTGGAAATGATGTATGTACATTGTATTTGTTTTAATTCTGATGTAAGCTTTAAATGCTACAGTAACTGTGAGATAATTTAACACTCTTGATGAAAACTACCCAGGCTAGTAATTCCAACTGTTCTAGCCTATTAACTGGTCCATATTGCAACTTTATTACAGCTCCTGATTTGTTCTTTATGTCTTGCAAAGCAAGACAAAGATTAGGTTTACAAAGGTCAAAGGCCTCTTGTCACTGATGCCATCCAATATCAGAACAGGCCGGATCCATTACAGGATACATTACACTATAAAAGTTGATGTATGATACTATAGGTTTGTGCTGGGCGTAATCTCCTGAACATGTCTGCAAGATTTAGAGATGATATTTATTAAAAGTGTTGAGAATTTATGTAAATGTTGCACCTCCATCTTTTTTGTGTAACCTTTACCAATGATATATTACTGTTATGATGTATTCAATGATTTATTGACAGAATTTATGAGTGTGATGTGCTTAAAGCACATCATTAGCACAGTTTGTTAGATTTCAATGTGTAATATGTCAATGTGTTTCTATGTGTTTTTTTTTCCTGATTATATGGCATGTATGGTAAAAACAAATTGTGGATCTATCAATGATCAACAAACAATAATTTGATGTTGAATTTATANCGAGATTAAATTCGGCGCATGCGCACTTGACACTTGAATTGGTCTATTATAATGTGGCAATTATCTGTTAACTTCAGTAATATTCTCCTCGAGAAGATTGAACATAGACCAGATAATAATATTCTTCTATTCTTCAAGCCACCTTGTTATAGACACTTTTCTGGCATTATGGAATCTGTCAAGTTTCCATCAGAGGATGTGACTATGCAACAGAAATGTTCTTTATAAAATAACAAGGTTGTTAAATTATTCAGAATACCTTCTCCTTAGCATCAAGAAGGGTAGCATTGTGAGATAGGCATGTTTATGCTTGGGTGCTTTCTATGCCTGATATTTACATGGTGTGTGCCTGGTATTAAGTGAAGGCCTTTTAAAGTTCATTTACCTTCCAATTTACCTTCCAGGTTGATGTATTTAAGTTACATTACCAAAAACATCATATGTTTTGCCATTGGTGTTGATTCACTAAAGAAGTTGCTACACATGTGCATTAAAAGGCAAACATATGTTCTTGTAAAATAAAAGCACCTCTGAACTACAACCCTTAAAAAATAAATTGGCCACATTTATCTTGTCCAACATCTAACTTACCATATACCGGTATAGCTTTAATACAATGATGATCATCAAACTTGGACACGATGTCTAGAAGCATAATCTTATGCTTAATTAGCATTGGCCTAATTAATTCCCTCAAATGCAGATGGCTGTAAGCACTTTTTATGCTCACGAAGGGTGTCATAGTTTTTCAACTGTCCGTCAGTCCGTTTGTCCGTCAGTCTGTCCATCCGAAAACTTTAACATTAGTCATAACTTTTGCAATATTGAAGATAGCAACTTGATATTTGGCATGCATGTCTATCTCATGGAGCTGCACATTTTGAGTGGTGAAAGGTCAAGGTCATCCTTGAAGGTCAAAGGTCAAATATATGGCTTCAAAGCGGCGCAAAAGGGGGCATTGTGTTTCTGACAAACACATCTCTTATTAATTATGGCATCTCAAGTATACACAAATAGCAAAAGTAGCCTTGTCCGCTCTTTAACCAAAAAGTTTCAATGGTATCATCTTAAAACTTTTGTTGGCATATGGTCTCCACCAAGTTCATCGTCTAGCTATGTACAAATATTTGTGGGCATAACATCTTGGCAATGTAGGATAACTAGCCAGATGCCTAAAGCATTGCTGGATAATGGCCCTTGAATTACCCAAAGTTCACCAAATGTATATATTCCGGTCTCTAACTTAAAATCAATTTTACCCAAACCTTTCAACAGGTATATTTTGTGACATGTTGGCACTCTTGTGCTATTGTGAAATTAGCCATAACCAGTTGGTGGAATTAAATCATGCTAACACATGTATGTTAATACTATGTAAATACTATTGGCTGGTTTCTTTTTTGCAGGTATAGAAAGTTTAAAAAAAAACAACAACAGGGAACCAGACTTATGTTGTTGAGTGCGTGAATTGTAATCTCAAAAACTTATTAATACCATCTGAGAACAACTTTGACAACAAAGTTTTACGCATTCAAATTTTAAAGTATTCTAATAGGACAATAGAAGTTATAGAAGTTTTAACCAAATAGTATATTTCAGTAATGGATTTATTATGACTTCAGTAAGGTGATGTATCCCAGTAAGGCTTATGCCTAATTCAGCAGCTTTGTGGCAGCAAAAATGATGTTACCCATTTGTCTCAGAGGACCCAGCCAAAATAATGTTACCCATTATCTTAGAGGACCCAACAATCACATGCCCTGGTGGCGCTCCTGTCATGAATGTTTGTTCATGGATATTGCCTCATGTCATAAATAAATGGGTTGGGGACACATTTCAGTAGAAAGCGTGTTATAAACAGCAGTAGGTGATCTATAGGATAATAACTTTTTGTTAAATCTGTCTGACCTATTGTCCAGTTTCCTGTTTGTTCCATTCTGGTCGCTGCTGCGGTAAATAACGTTCTGTCACTGCGAATGTCATTCCATGAAATTGACTTGCAAAATATAACTGAGGAATAAGAAGGGGTGGCATGTGTTTATTCTCATCGTTTTGTCCCTGTTTTGTATGCGACACTTGCTGCATCTCGTGGGGCCTTGTGGTTGTAGGATGTACCTAATTGCCAGCACCAATATTCTATACCAAGGAAAATGATTTGGGTAACTTGGGAATGTAACTGTTTAGCAGAGTCAAGTTCTACTGGTTGCAAAGTATGATGAATTCCCTGGATTGTTTTGTTTTGTGTTGCCTTAAAAGAGGACATTATAATTATAGGAGTAATTGTGATAGAAGTGGCAAATGTCCTCTTAATTTCATGCACAGACAATAAATTAAGATTTTGTTTCTGTTTTTTATGAAACTGTAAGAAAATATTGGTAGGTCAACGATTAAAGTTCTGTTCTTTTTTGGGCATGTTTTCTATTGTCAGATTCGCTAAGTTAACCCTCTGCTAGACGATACATCTAACTTATTGAGTTCTAGTTTACTGGGAAGTTTGTTGGTTAGGTTGTGCCACCTTTAATAATAATAACAGTGTCTTTATTTGTAGAATGTAACAGTAATGATGCCTATAAGTCTGGCTGCTTATATTTTTGATTCTGTCAATTGTTTCGCTCAGCTCAGCTCAAGGTCTGCACAGGCTAATCTGGGACGACACTTTACGCACATGCATTATGCCCAGTTTTCTCAGAATGAGACACATGTGCCCTTGAACTAAGCCAACAATTTTTCATCATTCATGTGATAAATACACTCAGGCTATTGTCCTTGTGGTTTAATTTACTTTGGAACAGCAAACCATCAGCTATTACCCCAATAATGTACTCTTAATTGTCAATATGTGTGTACTATAAGAGCCAACCTCTACATTTGAAATTATTTCTTTTATATGTAAGAACACATTGGTAATCATAAAAATACTTTCATAAGGACATACTACCAGATACAAGTATGTACTTGTGGCTCTTCATTTCTGATGCAAACGATATGGATGGACTCATCATTTATTCAGCTGTCTACAAAAAGACACTCATTATACATTTGAATTTCAAGACCAAATGAGTTCTAGACCTAGATAATAAAAGTACATTAATAAATATTCGGTCATTAGTATCATGGTGTTCTCATTTAAGCAAGCAATCAGAATTAAATTTTGTAAAAGATGATTTACATGCTTTTCTTGCACTTAGGATGTTAAAATGAGTGGGGAAAAAAAACTTAACATGTCATGACTTGGAGTCAGTGTGGCGAGTTTCAGAGAAAAGTTTCAATAATAGAAAAGTTTACAGATATAAAATTTACTTTATGTGATTTAGTGGCATTACAGATTTATTGTTTCAGATTGAATTCTGTATTTTTAGTAGAATGATATTTAGTAGTTGGATGTTGATTATCAATGTTTATAGAAATCAAATGGTATAGAAGTTTGTAGTTTTACTTGTACAACCTTTGCCTTTTATCAATGTTACATTTCTGGATGACAAATTTCGAAACACTCTCAGAAAAGACAGAAGCAATTATACATCACTTTTTATCCCATCCTCAGACGTGCATTGTCGAAATAACCCACTGTGGGATATATTTTCGTTTATTTTCGGCAGTGTTGAAATATAGCTGTCACGCGCGGCGGACTACTTTTTTGGATTTATACATGAAATGAATGTTTCCTTTTCAAGTCTACCATAGATCTATATAAATAAAAGCCGAATTGCCACTTAAATTTATTCTAAAACTGGCTTTCCGTACTTTTATTTTTCATTATTGATTGCGCAATTTATGACGTATCTCGTGTGACGTAATTTCTGTGACGAAACACAACAGTTTAATTTTGAGAAATGTAGAGTACAGTACATGACGTAGCGTGTGACGAAGTGGAAAGTTTATCAAGTTCATAAACACATTTGAATAGATATAGACTAGTGATAGGATGGCATAAGGGTCTTTATTTAACTATGCTAAAATAATTATAAAAGACCCTAAATGCCAAATCGTCAATTATTGTGTTAAATGGATTATTTATGGATTTTAAAGGATAATTAAAGGTAAGATACTAGTTCGAACATTTTTTGGTTTTTGTTTGTACTTTTCATCGTCTTTACAACAAAAAATGGAAGTACATATCGTTGTAACTGTATTTTTATTAGGATTGAATTAAAGTTGCCATTGAGGTAAGCGTGTTTTTATACCAAATGGCGATGAAGAAATCAATGTTGTTTTGTGTGCAGAAGTTTTAACTCGCCATAAAAGCAAACAAAACTGACGAAAATAAACATGGTAGTTACATAACTTTAGTGAGTAGAACAAGAAGCAGTAGATGTTTGACTTTGTTATGCCAGTAAGTAAAAAGTGTGTAAAAAGAAGAGTTGTTTATAGACTAAAATTTACATTATCGGCGGGGATAAATGCTGAATCATGCCTGACGTAAGTTCAAAATGGCAGCCATTCTTTTGTTTATTGCAGTGGTGAAACTAGAATTTTAATTTGAACAAAAGCGTTTGTGTTCTACTTGAGTGTGTAACATTTGGAATGCTGATTAAATTTGAATCGAGGCATATAGCGATATTTTGTCTTGTTATTCTGCTTTTGCGTGGAATTCTTAAGGACTATTTCGAGTGGCGTAAACGGGAAAGATCACACACAATTTTAATAT
>VMBQ01000198.1:85016-160504 GCA_007657795.1 Dreissena rostriformis
TTTTTATTTGTGAGCGTTAGCTCACAAATAATGTAGAGGCAATTTTGCAAATCACTATGGCTTAACTATCATAGGAACCGTAACCCACGACTGCCTGTGTGGATAACTGGAGTAAAATTATGTAGACAACGAATGCTTAAAGCGTCTGCTCTAACCACCGCATGTGTCTGTTTATAGTTCCCACTGTACACTACATAGTGTGTATGTATTCAAAAGTATTTAACAGCTTGTAGGACAACGTTGGCCAGACTAGTGTTTATCATTGAAATCTGTACATATTGGCTGCTTTCATAGAAAACTGGGCTTAATGCATGTCAAATAAGATAAGCCTGTGCACACTGATTAGCTGTATCAATGACTTGAAAAAAAAAACACATCTCAACCTGTGCTTTAAGACACACTCTTTATACATTTGAATGGGTTGTGGTCATTTCAAACTTGCGATATAAAAAGCTATAACATAATTTTGAAAACTAAGTTGCGTCTAAGATTATACAACAGCGAACAAATTCAGTGCCTTCAGCGCTTTGATTTTAAATGGATGCCACAGTTTTGTGACAAGGCCATACTTATGTGGGTGTATATTCATTTCTCCTGTGGTAATTCTAGATAAAGGAATGTTTTCGAACCACATACCGTGCAATTGATTTACCCTTTAAATCCTTCCCCGCTCAAAGGCAAAGTGAAAATTTCGGTTTGCTGCTCATCAGTATTTAAGGGTTTGAAATGAAGCGTTTAAAACTTGAATCTAGTATAAAAGGTCTTTTATTTAATTTTAGCCTGGCTCGTGAAAAAATGGGGTTTAATGCAAGTATGTAAAGTGTTGTCCCAGATTAGCCTGTGCAGTCCACACAGGCTAATCAGGGACAACACTTTTCCTAAAGACTGGATTTTTGTTTAGAAGAGACTTCCTTTAAAAACAAATCCATAAAAGCGGACAGGTTTGTCCCTGATTAGCCTGTGCAGTCTGCACAATCAGGGACAACACTTAACAAACATGCATTAAGCCCAGTTTTCCCAGAACTGGTCTCACCCTTTGCTATACTGATATTCTCCAGGAGCTTTCTGCGCAGGAGTTCAAGGCAGCCCAGGAGGCCGTGGCGTACGGCTGCATCAAGTATGCAGACCTCTCACACAACAGATGCAACGACTACATCTTCTCCTTTGATAAGGTAACACAATAGTTGTTCCCCTTCTGTGGAGTAAAACATTGTATTTCCTGGATCAGCTGTTTGAAATCCTTTGGAGGTTACATTGTGTCAAATTTAGAATACTAGTATACAATTTAAATTACAAGCGAATTAAATTAATTATTAGAAATTTCAAATTATTGTAGTATAATCTAGTATGTGGAAGTTTAAATGTGTAATATTTCATTTGCATAGATTGATTCATCCGAATCTTAAAAGCTGTAGGGGTAGTTGATTATTTCTGTTTTGAGCAGCTTAACTTACCATATTTCTTTCGTGTTCTTGAAGCACAATGCTGAAGTCTGTTATTTTATCAATTAAATTAAAAAGATATTTAAAAAAAGACTTCTTGTGTGATTGCCCAACATATAACTGGAATTCAACTTTAAAGCATATCTGTTCATTTTTATTTAAACACACTGTATTGTGTCCTGTAAGTTCAGAATTATTTAATTGAAATAGTGTGCAAAGGCTTATCTTGTAATATCATGCTAAAGATCTTAATTAGAAACTGAAACCTTGTTTTATAATTGCATGTCATTGTAACATTTCTTGCCTATTGAGTCTTAAAAAACAGATCTGAGTTAAATAGGAATCACACTCTGGGAAAACAGGGCTTAATGCATGCAAGTAAACCCTTGTCCCAGATAAGCCTTTGCAGTCCAACCAGGCTAATCGGGGACGAGACTTTCTGCTTATATGGTATTTGTTGTTTAAAGGAAGTCTCTTCTTTGCAAAAGTCCAGTTTAGACAGACACTTGTCTTACCTGATTTGCCTGCAGACTACACAATGCATGTGTGTAAACAGTATGCAAAGGCTCATCAGGGACGCCAATTTCAGCCTAAACTCAACTTTCGTTAAGAAGAGACTTCCTTTAAACAAAAATTACCATGAGAGCAGGAAGTGTCATTCCTGATTAGCCTGTGTAAACTGCACAGGCTAATCTGGGATGACACTTAACTCACATGCTTTAAGCCCATTTTTTCCATAACACTATATATATAAGCGGACATTTTCTCCTCTGTAGATGCTGGATGATAGAGGCAACACAGCTGCCTATCTGCTCTACGCATACACTCGAATCAGGTGGGTTACTTCCCTTGAATGTCCTCATCAGGGTTTCTGTTGTGACACATTCTTGGCCATTACTGCAGAGTGTGACACATTTTTATGTTCAATAAATGTATTTATAGTTACAATATTCATTTTTTTTTAAAGTATTGTGTTGTGAAACACAGACACACACAAAACATATATGAAAGTTAGTCAGTCTCGTAAATTCTTCATGTTTTACATGAAGTTCGAATTTCTTGAATGAAATCTATAGAATAATTTGTTAATAAAATATTTAAGGCTAAACTAGCATTCTTATGCAAACATTCTCAAAAACCACAAGCATATGACAAATCTGCGATGTGAAAATATCAAAATAAGTAACAAGCACATCATGCATGCAGGTCCATCGCCCGAGCTGCCAACAAAAGTCCGGAGCAGCTGCAGAAGGCCGTCAAAAAGAAAGCCGTATCCCTGGCAGACGAGAAGGAGTGGAAGCTCGCCAAGTGCATCCTGCGTTTCTCGGAGGTCGTATCCAAGTGCCTCGATGATCTACTGCTGCACAGCCTGTGTGACTACGTGTACGAACTCTCGTGCACGTTCACAGAGTTCTATGACAAGTGCTACTGTATCGAGAAGGATCGCACCACTGGTGAGCCTGCACATGCTTTTATATTCATCACTTGTTAATACATATAAGCCGCGGTCTGGGAAAACCGGGCTTAATGCACCTGCGTTAAGTGTCGTGCCAGATTAGCCTGTGCAGTACACACAGGCGTAACAGGGACGAAACTTTCTGCTTCTATGCAATATTTTATTTTAAGCAAAAATCCAGTTTAGGCGCAAAGTGTCATCCGTGATTAGCTGAACAGGCATATATGTGAAAACACTTTACACACATGGCGATGATGCATTAAGCCTGGTTTTCCCAAAGCAAGGTTCATATTTAAGAGAATGTTTCTGTAGAGAGATTGCAACACTTATTTTATATTTAAATCTTGTTAACAGGTAAATATTGCTAAAATTAGTAAAAATGAATCTGTTTTCCTGTAGAAACCATGGATATGAAAGTTTTCATTTAAGTTTATCTTAAAAGTTGTAATTTCCCTAAGGAAATTTGTGTATGCCAACCCTGAGACTTAAGTCACATGTAAATTATTCTCATTATTTTTTACTGAAATCTCAACTCCATGTCATTGCTTACATTTGCAGGGGCAATAGTGAAGGTGAACATGGGGCGTATACTTCTATGTGAGGCCACGGCAAACATCATAGCTACTGCCTTCCACATTCTGGGCATCACACCTGTAGAGAAGATGTGATTGGTCAATTGCCATCACCCGTAGAGACGATGTGATTGGTCGATGGCCTTCACCTGTGTCATATCCAATTAAATGGCTGTATTTACTGTACTGTATACAAAGTTATGTGAAAAAGAATGACTCATGGATTATTTCAGATTACAGTTTCCCAATGGTTATCTTGCCAATTTTGCTAAATTTTTTGTAAGCTAGAAAACATCGATATTTGTGGTGGTTTAAATGATTAGTAAAAATTAAGTTGGTGATGGACTGATTTAGCATATCCTTTGTCATAAAAATGGCTGAATTCTTGATAATATGTGTGAACTTTTGATTGAAAAGGAAATAAACAATAATTATATGTGTGTTCATCCTGTTGTTTGTTGTTGTTTCAGCGTATTTATTGTCCAGGCACTGGTCGACATTTTCTGTATAAATATAAATTAGTCCTTTTATTTCCATATTACTTCTTTTTGATCATATGAAAAAGACACTACAATCTACTAAAGCAGTACTTATGTAATCTTATTCACCTGAAAGCAACATGGTTATAATGAGGGCCCATTACAAGTCATAAATAATTATTAGAACAGCACAGAATCATTATCAGTTTTCAAGTATAGTTGCGTTTCATACACATTAATTAAATTTGAATGCAATTGTCCATGAAAGCTTTGTTGATAATATCCAAGGCCTACCATGTCAAGGTCAAGATTTGTGGTCATATTTAAGGAATTTTCTCTTGAAAATTATTACACCATAACAACAGTTCCATGCAAAGACTTTTCTGCATAGAATACATGTATTAAATTTATCATAAAACAAAACAATCTTTCTGACACTAACATAACTCACAATTTTATAACTCATAATTTACTTCCACTAGCTGAGCCTGTGATGATTGCTCCATCAGTTACTGTATTCACAGATTGATTTTACTGTCATTACATTCCATCGATTGCTGAGAGAAAAAGAGAATAATATGTAATATAAATACAACTTCTTCCACTCTGCTGTCATACTGTCTTGTTCACATGCATTATTTTGTGAAGTTAGAATAAGATATCAATCTTAGAATAAACTATTAAAACAATGCTTTTAGTAAAATTCAGTTTTACTTGTTGTGTATCTGAATTTAGATGACCAATAAGTCAAATATGAATAAATATGTGTATCATTGAAATTAGTTGAACCACAAAACTGTAAACTTAAACTTAAAAAATGAAGCTTTGTCCATGCAGCAAACAATACAGCAGCATGATCAAAAGCACTTTTATTGACAAAATCATCAAAATGTGCTTATTTTTTACGGATGGTCAAAATATATGGAACATACATATACAACATGAAATGCACAATATGTTCTTGAACAGTTCAATTAACCATTCTGTAGACATGTTCTTGAACATTTTCAGAACAGATGTTTTAATTACAGTTCTGTTACCGTCTTTGTAAAGACCTTGAACAGTCCTTTAACATAAAAAAATAGTTTTGCTTTGGTTTGATTTCCATGTTTCTCTTATTTGTCCCATGTCTTCATCATAACTATGTTCAAATCACTGTCATTTGTCTTTGAATCACTTGATCATTGTCATTTGCTACTGGTTTCATAACTCTAAACAGTGCTTTAATCGTGTTCCATTGTTCAGCTATAGGATCATTTGCTTGTCCTGTATGATTGGGTTCTAGTCACTAGCAATGTTTTAAGTGCTCCTGAACACGTGTTTTTAATTAGTGCCTGTTTGTCATTCTCTTTCTTCATCAATATTTGTGTGACATCATATGACATTGTGCAGCATTGTTAAGCATGACATGATAGAATGGCGATGAACTTGACATTAGAACATCATGGAGATGATGCCCTGATTAAACATGCATGACATTGTGACAAGGTATATCATGGCGAGGAAATAATGTAACATGCCACTAGAGCATGACTGACCATCGTGATGTAAATTATAATTTAACTTCTTAGGATATGTTTTTTCTCAGATTTTATTGCAAATACAGATTTAGATACGTCACATCATTGTTGGATTGTTTTGATCTTGGCAAAGCAGTTGGAGTTAACTCCTTACAATTTCAGCTAACAACTGCATTGTTATTGTCTTAAACACATTCAAGCTTTCATCTCAAAATCTGGAAAATATCTGCTGTAAAAACAACAAAGCCAATTACTTTCCAAACATTGATGCCTGCTAATTTCTCTTTCTTAAATCTCCTTGTGGCCTGTTCACCTTGTAAAGCTGTCTCCATCAATCATGACAGACTTTAATTGTTGCTATATCAACCGTATTGACACAACCTAATATCCATAGTGACACATTTGACAGAACTGTTGCTCTTTGTTTGAAATTTTTCAATACTACTAAAAATTGAGAAAGCCAAGTCTGTCAGGCACTGGCTGTGAGCTCAATATACATTGGTCATTGTAAATGGGATTGAAGGCGGAATCTTTCATCTTGGATATTTGCACCACATTCTCTAGAATGGTTGCCATAGAAAAAGATTTTTAAGGGAAAAAACATTTTCAGAACTTCCTTATAAGAAGGGCAAAGAAAATAATGTGAATGTCTTAAAGAGAACCATTAATATCAAAACATTGGTTCGATGATTTGACCAGGTTGTTTGTACAGATATAAGAATAGAATTGCTTCCTGGTTTAATGAAGATCTGAAGAAATTGTGTAATGAAGAAGATGAATCAGATATTGTAGATGTATTAGAATTCATGATTTAATGTCAGTAATTAAGTGTAAGATAGTTTATTATGTTAGCTCTGCTCTATGGACAGCATCAACAGTTTATAGTATTCCTGTCTGCATTATAGTAAATACCTGTACATTGGCTTCACAGAGTTGTTCTTTGCTTAAATGCTCAAGTTTGGCCTGCAACACACATGACCTTTAACAAATCTTTCCTTACACAAGAAAGTCAGTTTGCTGACAGTATTGCCCAAGACTGATGAACGAGTTTCTTTTATTGATGAGTGCACCATAAAAGTTGAAATGTTTCCAGGCTCAATAAAGAAGCCATAGATGTGAAGCAGTTTTTATTGAGGCATAAGTCAAACAATACAAATAAAAATATTCCATATAGACCGCTGCAACTTAGTGGGATAAACACCCACCTCTTGTTTTATAGTTTTTCAGCTTTTCTAATGTTGCTGATCTTGCTTCCAACAAGGTCTTCAGACAGTAGTATTTGCTTGAAGAAATTGATGCAGTGTGATTTAGCCTAAAATAAACATTACTATCTATTAATGGCATAGTTTACAGACCAATAACATTGATGATTGGTATGCAGTGTCATAGACTTTAAGGGCTTTGACATAAAGACAGCATCTTTCAAAAGTCTGTAATGGTACAGTAAAACATATGTTCAAAGAGGTAATATTGGTTTGCTTGGAAATGATGTGTGTATTTGTATTAATTCTGATGTAAGATTTAAATGCTAAAGTAACTGTGAGCTAACTTAAAACTCTTGATGGAGACTACCCACACTAGTAATTCCAACAGTTCTAGTGTATTAACTGGTCCATATTGCAACTTTATTACAGCATCTGATTTGTTCTTTATGTCTTCGAAAGCAAGACAAAGATTATGTTTACAAAGGTCAAAGGTCACTTGTCACTCAGATGCCATCCAATATAAGAACAGGCAGGATCCATTACACTATACAAGTTGATGTATGATACAATAATCAGGTTTGTGCTGGGCTTAATCCCATGACCATGTCTGCCAGATTTAGAGATGATATTTATTAAAAGTGTTGAGAATTTATGGACAGCAGTTTCATTTTCAACATTTACCAATGAAACTTGAAACTTGCTTATTTGATGAAACGCATATTTATATAATTATATTCAATGGCGTTGTACAAAACATATAAATATACATGTGTACATACAATTTATAAAAAAAAATAANAGTGTGGCGCCGCAGGAGGGTTGAAAAACCACTGTATTCCTCGGTTAGCAGCACTTTCTTTGATTTTGTCTTTGTCTACACTCTGCACTAGTTCTCTTAGTTCTTTATCTGCCCCGACAAAGTTAGTGCCATTGTCAGAATACACTGAAACTGGTAAACCTCTCCTATTCACCATTCTGTAGAATGCATTCAAGAACGCGTTTGTGTCGAGACCAAATGCTATTTCTAGGTGCACTGCGCGTGTTGATAAGCATGTAAATAGACAGAGGTATCTCTTTGCTCGTCTTGTTCCCCTTCCCTGGATTGTAATGTAAGGACCACCAAAGTCTACTGCGACATTACTAAATGCACGCATGGTTACTCTTGTTCTCACTTTTGGTAGAGGTGCCATGATTTGATCCTTTGGATGGCCTTTCCTTCGTTTGCATTCAGAACACTTGTTTTCCCAGTCTCTTATTTGTTCTCTAGCCGCTACAATCCAGTATTTCACTGACAGATCAGAGAGTGTCTGGTTTGTTCCGCTATGATTGTTCTTTTCATGGGCATCTTTCACAATTAACTCTGTAACTGGACTCTTTCTGGGTAGTAGCACAGGATATTTTGTGTCATATGGAAGAAATTCAGAGTACTTTAGTCTACTGTCACTTCTCATCACCCCTTCGGTGTCTAATCTTGGATTCAGTTTGATCAGTTTGCTGGAAATTCCTACTTTCTGATTCTTACTAAGTTTATCATATTCTTCTGCAAAATATCTTCTCTGTGTCTCTTTGATCATTTCAGTCTTGCTTTCTTCAATTTCAACTACATTCAATGGCCCACGGACTCGATCTTCTTTCTTCATTTTGCAGTTTTCAACAAATCTAATGACCCATGCTCTAATTCTAACAAGGTTTGTCCAATTTGAATACCTTTCCGGACTAAGTCTCCACTCTTCTTGTGACACATAAAATGTACGCAAATTTGTTTGTGCTGTTTTTCGCATTTCAAGTTTTCCATCATTACCCACATCAATTTTGCTCTTTGGCCATTCGTTTTCACTTTCTTTTAGGAAGCTGGGGCCTTCCCACCAATTGTTCGCAACAGCAAGACTGTTAACAGGTAAACCTCTTGACACATAGTCTGCTGGGTTTTCATTTGTTGGAACATATCTCCATTGACTTGGATTTGTTACTCTGTGAATTTCACCAATTCTGTTTGCCACAAATGTTTTGAATTGTCTGCTGTTATTTCGTATCCAATATATGACATTCATGCTGTCCGACCAAAATGTTACTTGTTTGATTTCTATTTCAAGTGTTTTGCAAATCCTTGATGCCAGTTTTAATCCAAGTGTTGCTGCGAGTAGTTCAAGTCTTGGGATACTAGTAGATTCTGTGGGAGCAACACGACTTTTTGCAGCTACAAAGCGTACAATCACATCTTCATTTTCATACTCACATCTCAAATATGTAACTGCACCATATGCAATTGATGATGCATCTACAAATGTATGAATTGACATTGACTTCAGCCGTGTTTCAGTATTTTTGTTTTTGAGACAACGTGAAATCTTGATCTTATCTAAATGTTTAAGCTCTTCGAACCACCTTTCAAAAGTCAACTTCTCTGCTTCTCTCACGTTTTCATCCCAGTCAACCCCACTTAACCAGATGTCTTGCATGATTTGTTTCCCTCGCACTACATATGGCGCTAAAAAACCTAAAGGATCAAATATCCTACAAACAGTCTTCAAGACATTTCTCTTTGTGATTTCATCTGGCATGGTCATTTCATCACCGACTTTGAATATAAATTCATCATGTTTTGCTTGCCAGGATATTCCAAGAGCTTTAGTTGTTGGCAGATTTCCTGATCCTAAATCTATTTCTGCTGCTCTGTCTTCTTCTGGTATTGTTTCTAACACTTCTAGTGAGTTTGAAATCCACTTTCTGGCATGCATATCAGCTTTCTGCCACAGCTCTCTCAATTGTCTACATAGTTCTATTCCCTCTGTCACGTTTTTCGTAGAATCCATGCTATCGTCCATGTAAGTAGACTTCAGAATTGTCTCAGCCGCCATCGGATATATGTCAGCATGCAACACAGCATTATGTTGAGATACATACTGGGCTAGATATGGTGATGAGTTAACTCCGAACACTAAACGTGTGAATTCAAATGTTTCAATGGGGCTTTCTGGCGATTCTCTCCATAGGAATCTTTGGTATTTTTGATCCTCACTTGCAAGGCCAACTTTCAAATACATCTCCGCTATGTCACAAACAACTGCGATCTGATTTCTTCTGAACCTTAGCAACACATCAAACAGTTCTCTTTGCAATTTGGGACCTGTACTAAGGTACTCATTCAAACTTGTGCCTTCATGTTTGGATGATGCATCAAATACAATGCGAACTTTTGTTGTTTCTTTTTCTGGCCTCACTACTGCAAAATGTGGCAAATACCATCCTTTTTCATTGTCTGTTCTTTCAACCTTCTTAATAAAGCCTTTCTCTTCATATTTCCTTATGATGTCACTATACTCCCGCTTCAATTCAGGAGATTTCTTCAATTTTTTCTCAGTGCCATATAGCCTGTTTAAGGCACTACTATAGTTGTCAGGTAATGTCTCTTTATCTGATTTCCATGGCAATGGAACTATGTATCTATTGTCTTTGTGTTCAATACTGTTTTCTATTTGAACATGCACTTTTTTGTCTTCTACTGACATTTGGTTACACTCCGTTTCACTTTCAACTTCCCAAAACTGTTTCAATGAAGACTCCAAGTTATTATTAGCATGGAACATGAACATGCTAGTGCTATTATGATTCTTTTCTCTATCTATTGGCCCAACACATGTCCATCCAAGTGGTGTCAATCTAGCCACTGGTTCACCATCACCACCTATTATCTCTCCAAGTGATCTATGAAGGTGCGCATAGTCAAGACCTATCAGTAAATCTATCTTCTTCTTTCTACCAGTAATGGGAAATGGTATGTCTTTAAGATGTGGCCACTGCTCTTTCATTATTTGCCAATTCACCGTTTGAAGTTTCCCAGTTACATTTCTTGTTGTTTGTGCTTCCATTGGAAGTTCAAATTCTCTATTTAAGCTTTGGAGTTTGAACATGACATTCCTAGTGCTGAATCTATCTGATTTACCATTCATAACACTAACTTCTATGGTTTTTCTTTCACCTTGGAGTTGTAATTCACATGCAACATCTTCGTTTAGATAAGACGTTGTACTCCCGTCATCTAACAATGCATTGATGACTAATTCACGATTGCCTGCTGATACTACTACCGGAATGGTTCTCAGAGCAATACTTGATCTATTATGAGCACTATATGTCTTCGAGACATCTTCTTGTGGTACTGGGTGAAATGCGTTAGCATTAACATTCAAAACATCTCTATGTAATAGTCTGTTGTGTGTCTTTGTGCAACTATTTATTCCACACTGTCCCTTTAATCTACATTCTTTCCCCATATGATTTCCTTTAAGGCATCTAAAGCAAAGTCCAGCATCTTTTGCTTGTTTCCATCGTTCTTCTACGTTCATAGCCTTGAATTTCATGCATTCCCATGCATTGTGATTTTCTCTGCAAATTTGACATTTAACAGATTGTTTTTGCCTTGCGTCTGTTTTTAGGAAGAAGGTCTTTTGAGGTTTTATTCGCGGGTTTTCTTGGCGTTTCAAACCATAAATAGTCTCATTTGCATGGACTGCATATTCCGTCTCTTCATTCACAAACGTTTTCAATGTTTCAACAGAGTCTGGTAACGATTTGTCATGGAGTGTTCTCATATAGCGTGTTAACATGGTTTGTGGCAGTTTCTTTAACAAACGGTGGTATAACGATCCTCCTTCAAGATCATGAAGATGGTTTACTTCCTTTAAGTTAATAACTGCAATGTCGAGTAAATCAGCAAATTTTTCAAGTTCTTTGGGCGTTTCATTCCTTAATGGCTGGAAATTCTCTAACTCATCTAAGAATTGGTTTACTACTCTTTTGGTACCACCATATTTCCTGTCAAGCCTTTCCTTTGCAGCATTATATGCCTCTTTCGAATGTCCCAGATTTTCAATAGAATGTAGAGCTTCGCCACCTAGGTACTGACGTAATTGCAGAAGTTTGTACTGTGGGGTACTTGGCGATTCGTCAATACATGCTTGAAAAGCTGCCTTCCATGCAGGGTACTTTGTCTTGTCACCAGTGAACACGGGGATCTTTACTCTTTGAAGTTGTTTCCACATATCTCTGCCTAATGCGGAATCCGATTTACTGGCGTCTTCATGGTTTCATTCATGATCTTGGTCAGACTTATCTTGGTCAGACTTGGAGCTTACTGTGAAAACTTCATCATATAAACGCATGAGTTTATCATACTGTTTTTCAAAGATGTCAATTTCATTCAAAGTACTTGCCAATTCTGTTGAATCTTTCACCACTAAGGCTAGTTCTTTAACACTTTGTACTGCCATGTCCATCGCCTCTTCAACCTTGTCAAGAGACTCTTTCGCTAGGTCTTTGTTTGGCGTATCATCGCTTAAAATGTCTTTCATTTTATTGCGCACCCTGGTGAATGCTGCTTTACATCTAGATTTCTTCACTTTGAACTCTATCAAATTCTCTACCAAATTCCCCTGAGGGGTGTCTTCACCTTCTTTGTCACGCATTGTGAGATGTAGAAATAGGCAAACCTCACTCTGCTACCAAATTGTTCTATAGGGTCTATTTTATATCCACCTCAGGGTAAAATAAGACGAACACATACTATTGCACTTTTCACTATATTATACACTATAATTTTCATAAATAGCATTACATAACTTTTTTCTCTTGTTTCTATTGTTCTATCAAATATTTTCATGTACATCCGTTCTCTATAATATCAATTTTTTAAAACTAAAACTGCTAGTCTATCAAAGCTTATTCTAACAGCTTTTTAAATGTCAAACATCTATTCATGAACTCAATTTGCTGCAGTATAAACAATAGCATGGTAAAATTAATGCTCTTTCAACAGAGTGTGTTAATGTAAACAATCTGGCAACACAATGTTTTTATAAACTTTATGGTTAAATGCAATTTCCCTTCAGAACAATGCTGCTCCAATATAAGGGGTTATTCGATGCATCGTCAATTGGTAGTTTAACTGCAATAAACTTGTGTGTTTGTAATGAGAACAAACAAGCACATATAATGTGGCAATTATCTGTTTACTTCAGTAATCTTTTCATTGAGAAAATCGAATATAGACCAGAAAATTATATTGTTCTATTCTTCAAGCCACCTTGTTATAGAAACTTTCTGGCATAATGGAATCTATAGTTTCCATCAGAGGATGTGACTATGCAACAGAAATGTTCTTTATAAAATAACAAGGTTGTGAAAATATACAGAATGCCTTCTGCTTAGCAACAAAGAAGGTAGCATTGTGAGATAGGCATGTTTATGCATGGGTGCTTTCTATGCCTTCCAATCACATGATATGTGCCTGGTATTAAGTGAAGGCATTTTAAAGTTATTGTACCTTCCATGTTGATGTATTTAAATTACATTACCAAAACATATGTTTTGCCATTGGTGTTGATTCACTAAAGAAGTTGCTACACAGGTGCATTTAAGGCAAACATGTTCTTGTAAAATAAAAGCACCTCTGAACAACAGCCCTTTAATTTAAAAACACTGGCCATATTTATCTTGTCCAACATCTTACTTTTATAACTTAAATACAATTATGATCATCAAAATTTGGGACAATGTCTAAAAGCATTATCTTATGCTGAATAAGCATTGGCCTAATTAGTTCCATAAAAAGTCAGATGACTGGAATCACTTTTTAATTAAGGCATCTCAAGTATACACAAATAGGAAAATCAACCTTGTCAGTTCTTTAACCAAATAGTTTCAATTGTATCATCTTAAAACGTTTGTGGATGTAAAATGTCCACCAAGTTCAATAACCAGTGAGATCGCCTGTAGATCTTCTGAATGTTTGCCCTTAAATTATCCAAGAATTGCCCAATTGACATTTTCGGCTCACTAACTGCATTCAGTTGTAATTGTATCATCGTCTAGTTTGGTAACAACGTTTGTGGGCATACAATTTTGGCATGTATGATAACTGGCCAGATGCCTGAAGTATTGCTGGATAATGGCCCTTGAATTATTCAAAGTTCACCAAATGTATGTATTCTGGTGTCTAATTTAAAATCAATTTAACCCAAACCTTTCAACAGGTATATTTTGCAACATGTTGGCACTCTTGTGCTACCATGAAAATAGCCATAACCAGTTGGTGGTATTAAATCATGCTAACACATGTACGTAAATACTATGTTAATACTATTGGCTGGTTTCTTTTTTGCAGGTATAGAATGGCCGGGTTAATGAGAGTTGGTAAACTGTTTGTCTCAACAAATGCATCCCAAATCAGTTATATTGCTAAGAAAAGTTAAAAAAAAAACACACAGGGAACCATACTTATGTTGTATAGTGCCAGACCTGTAATCTCAACAACATGTCAAAACCATCTAAGGACAACTTAAACACATTCAAATTAAAAAGTATTTGATTAGGAAAAGTTTTATCGAAATGATGTATTTCAGGCAATGATTTCCAAGTGCATACTGCAGTAAGGTGCAGTATCCCAATTAGGCTACATATTTCAGCAGCTTAGTGCCAGCAAAAATAATTTTACCCATTATCTTAGAGGAAACAACCAAAATGATGTTACCCATTTGTCTGAGGACCCAGCCAAAATGATGTGACCCATTATCTCAGAGGACCCAGCCGAAATAATGTTACCCATTCTACTCACTAAGTCTAAATGATGTAACCCATTTGTCTTATAGGACTCAGTCTAAATGATGTTACCCATTATTTTAGAGGACCCAGCCAAAATGATGTTACCCATTTGTCTTAGAGGACTCAGTCTAAATGATGTTACCCATTATTTAAGAGGACCCTGCAATCACATGCCCTGGTGGGTTACCCATTATCTTAGAGGACCAAACAATCACATGCCCTAGTGGGTTACCAATTATCTTAGAGGACCCAACAATCACATGCCCTTGTGGGTTACCAATTATCTAAGAGAACCCAACAATCACATGCCCTTGTGGGTTACCAATTTGTCTTAGAGGACCCAACAATCACATGCCCTGCTGGCGCTCCTGTCATGAAAGTTTGTTCACGGATATTGCCTCATGTCATAAATAAATGATTTGGGGACAGTTTTCAGTAGAAAGTGGGGAATAAAACAGCAGTATGTTATCTATAGAATAATAACTATGTGTTTTATCTGTCTGACATATTGTCCAGTTTCCTGTTCCATTCTGGTCGCTGCTGCAGTTAATAACGTTCTGTTACTGCGAATATCATGAAATTGACTTGCAAAATATAACTGAGGAATAAGAAAGGGTGGCATGTGTTTATTCTCATTGTTTTGTCCCTGTTTTGTATGTGACACTTGCTGCATCTCTTGGGACTTTGTGGCTGTAGGATGTACCTATTTGCCAGCACCAATATTCTCTACCAAGGAAAATAATTTGGGTAACTTGGGAATGTAACTGTTTAGCAGAGTCAAGTTCTACTGGTTGAAAAGTATGATCAATTCCCTGGGTTGTTTTCTTTTGTGTTTCTTAAAAGAGGACATAATTATAGGAGTTATTTTGATAGAAGTGGCCAATGTCCTCTAAATTTCATGCACAGACAATAAATTAAGATTTTTTATGCCCCCGAAGGTGGGCATATAGTCATCGCACTGTCCGTCCGTCTGTCTGTCCGTCTGAAATTCCGTCACACTTTGCGTTTAGGTTTTGCGTTTAGGTTTTGAAAAATGTGGAAAAGGGGGCATATGTCATCCTATGGTGACAAGCCTTGTTTTCCATTTGTTATGAAAACGTAAGGAAATATTGGTAGGTCAACGATTAAAGTTCTCTTCATTTTTGGGGCATGTTTTCATTTGTCAGATTAGCCAAGTTAACCCTCTGTTAGACGATAAATCTAACTTAAGGAGTTCTAATTGACTGGGAAGTTTGTACATTTTGAGTGGTGAAAGGTCAAGGTCAATGTCATCCTCAAGGTCAAAAGTCAAAAAATACAATTCAAGGGAAGTTATAAGCTTTAAAAGGGAGATCATTTCTAAACCTGCCAAATGATATATTGAAATTTTATTTCAAAGCAGTTCAATAGGGGGCATTGTGTTTCTGACAAACACATCTCTTATTTTAGTATGTCAATTGTTTTGCTCAGCTCAGCTCAAGGTCAGCTATTGTGTATAGTCTATGTTCCAAGTTGTTCTCTGTCAAATGTTTATTCCGACAAAAGTTAGTTCAATTTCGAATCTGGGTCAAGTGCATTAGGTAAAAAACAAGGTCACCCAGGTGTTTGTTTAACGGCTATGGCTTTTTAATCGGGGGGGGGGGAGGCAAAAAGCCACATTTTGGTGAAAATTGAAGCACATGATTGGCAGTTTGAGGGAATATATAATAAACTATTAACATACACACATTAGAACAGTTATTGGTTTGTTATTGGGTATTTAGTCAACTTCGGTTATTTTTTTTTAATATTTATCTTTCAAAATCTTCCTTTTCAATAGCATGCGATTAATGTAATCTGTAAAGAATATATACAAACATAATAAAGCAGAATATGCAAATGAATCTGGCTGAACAGAATTCCAACAACATATCAATCCAATCATGTTTGTCTTCTTTCATTTTTTAGATGAAAATCTTGTATAATGTTAGTTCTTTGCGGACAGACTCATAAGACTCCAGTTTACAAGCACTGTAATTTCCGAAAGTGTACTTTCCAGGATTGACGAAGACACGTATTTCATTCATTATTACAAATTGCTGTATTACTAATTTGACTAATTGCTGTCTTACTAATTGCTGTACAAGTGGTTATATTTCAATTTCAAAACGCCAGTTTCAGTTAATATTAATTTACTATTCGGAGTAAAATATTTCAGTTTTTAAATTGCAATGTTTATAATACTTGCTGATTACGTGCCGTATGATAATATCAGTGGTTGTCATGTGCTTACTTTACATTACAGTTTGATCTACGGATTATGACTTTTTTTATTTAACATTATAAGTGTTGTGCCTAGCAATCAGGAGATCACGGGTTCGATCCCCAGTGTGTGAGCGTTCTTTGGACCTCTCCCAAAAAATCAAGTACTGGTTCTACCCAGAAAACAGACTCGAGAGTGTTTTGATCACAAACTAGTACATGTTCTTTAATCTGAAACCAGTGTCACAGTAAATTTCTACCTTTACAATTGACGCAAATATGGCTATCATAAATATTAACCAATTCATCGCGTTTTCAAAATTCACAAACATTTCCACGTCACTAACTTTATCACTTATACAGTAAATAATGGTGTCTTTAATTAAATGGTTATTTAAATTCTCGACGCAATTGTCATTTCTTTTCTCCATTGTCCACCATCCAGGAATAATGACTTATGGGACTCTTACATGTCAGACTACATTCTCGAACCAATAGTTATGTTCCGAGACGTTTGGCGTCAACTCCAGACAATCCGTTAGTATTTGCATACCCCTGCAAAGGAAGTTAATGACAGGGTTTGAATTGAAGTCAGCTGTCGGTTGAATGGTTTTTCGGTCGGTTTGTTTGTTGAATATGTTTGTGGAGCAAACTACTGCTTCATTTATCAAGCATCGAAACTGAAACAATCATCAGCCTGTGAGATTGTGTAAGGCACTTTTTTCTCTCCAATTGATCCACACGTTCCTGAGTTATGTGTCCTTGCATATGCCATTTTAACGTTTATTCACCAAACCACTTTTACACTTATTAAGCAAATGAATAGAATCCTGAAATATGGCATCATGATAATGAAGTTTTGATGTGCAAAACACTATTTAAGAACCTATTGATCCATATAATTCTTGGATATGTACCCTTGAACTAAGCCAACAATGTTTCATCATTCATGTGATCAAACCACTCAGGCTATTGCCCTTGTGGAACAATTTACTCTGGAACAGCAAACCATCAGCTATTACCCCAATAATGTACTCTTAATTGTCAATGTTTGTGTACTATAAGAGCCCATATTTAGATTTGAAATTATTTCTTTTATATGTAAGAACACACTGGTAATCATAAAACTACTTTCATCAGGACATACTTCCAGATACAAGTATGTACTTGTGACTCTTCATTTCTGATGCAAACGATATGGATGGACTCATCATTTATTCAGCTGTTAACAAAGAGACACTCATTATACATTGGAATTTTAAGAACAAATGAGTTCTATAATTGAGACCAAAAAACAGCAAGAAACTACTATGGATTACTTGTTGATCTAGATTATAAAAGTACATAAATAAATATTCGGTCATTAGTATCACGGTGGTCGCATTCTCGCAAGAATATTGAATTCAAGTTTGTTAAAGATGATTAACATGCTTTCTTGCACTCATAAATAAGTTATGACTTGGAGTCAGAGTGGCGAGGTTCAAAGGAAAATGTTTTCAATAAATAGAAAAGTATACAGATATAAATTTACTTTATGTGCTTTTGTAACATTACAGATTTATTATTTCAGAATGAATTCTTTATTTTGAGAAGAATGATATTTAATAGTTGGATATTGATTATCAGTGTTTATAGTAATCTTATATTAGGCGATTTTAACATTGATGTGTGTACCCGAAATAAATCAAAGTGTGCATTACTTCCTACTTTTTGCTCCTTTCTGAATATGTTTCATTTTAAACAGTTAATTAATACATCTACTAGAGTTGGTCATTCATCGTCTACTACAATAGATCTTATTATTGCTTCAGACTCGGAAAATATTTCTCAGTCAGGTGTTTTAAATACATGTTTTAGTGACCATTTTACTACATATTGTACAAGGAAAGTTTCTAAAAATTATATTGGAAAACATAACACTATTAAAGCACGTTCTTTGAAACGTTACAATAAAGATGACTTCCATCAAGCATTACTGGCGGTTGACTGGACACCTGTGTTACTTTGTGATTGTGTTACTGAAGCATGGAACATTTTTAAGGTTATATTTTTAAATGTGATTGATAATATTGCTCCTGTTCGTGAAATGCGTATTAAACAAAGGACAGAACCTTGGATTACTCCAGACATTATTAAGTGTTTAAATGATCGTGATAGTGCTTTTCATTTGTATAGGAAGAGAACTTTAATCGTTGACCTACCAATATTTCCTTACGTTTTCATAACAAATGGAAAACAAGGCTTATTATTTATATACACAAGTGCCTGCCTAAAATAACTAGAGCCTTCACCTGGAGATTAATACACCCACATACCACTTTGATACACTCATATAGCACTTTGACAAAAATGTAGAACTTTGACAATAAGTCTGTATAATCAGCGTTCTGGGAAAACTGGGCTTATTGCATGTGCGTAAAATGTAATCCCATATGAGCAGGGACAACAATTTCTGCATACACTGGATTTTTTTTAGAAGAAGATTCCTTTTAATGAAAAATTGGTAAACGCAGAAAGTGTAGTCCTTGATTAGACTGTGCAGACTTCATTCATGCACATGCATTAAGTCAAGTTTTCCCAGAGCGTGACTCGTATATGGACAACAAACCTTGACCTTAACATGGTAGGCTTTGGATATTATCAACAAAGCTTTCCCGGAAAATTGCATTCAAATTTAATGTATATGAAACGCAACTCAACTTGAAAACTGATAATGATTCATTGCTGTTCTAATAATGTTGTATTACTTGAAATGGGCTCCCATAATAACCATGTAGCTTTCAGGTGAATAAGATTACATACGTACTGCTTTAGTAGATGTAGTGTCTTTTTCATATGATCAGAACAAAGTGTTATGGACATAACGTGACACATTTATATTTATACAGAAAATGTCGACCAGTGCCTGGACAACAAATACACCGAAACAACAACAAACAACAGGATCAACACTCATATAATTATTGTTTATTTCCTTTTCAATCAAAAGTTCACACATGTTATCAAGAATTCAGCCATTTTTATGACAACGGATATGCTAAATCAGTCCATCACAACTTAACTTTTACTTATCATTTAAACCACCACAAATATCAGTGTTTTCCAGCTAACAAACAATTTAGCAAAATTGACAAGATAACCATTGGGAAACTGTAATCTGAAATAATCCAATAGTCATTCTTTTTCACATAACTTTGTATACAGTACAGTAAATACAGCCATTTAATTGGATATGACACGGGTGAAGGCCATTGACCAATCACATCGTCTCTACTGGTGATGGCCATTGACCAATCACATCTTCTCTACAGGTGTGATGCCCAGAATGTTGAAGGCAGTAGCTATGATGTTTGCCGTGGCCTTACATAGAAGTATACGCCCCATGTTCACCTTCACTATTGCCCCTGTAAATGTAAGCAATCAAATGGACTTGAGATTTCAGTAAAAAAATAATGAAAATAATTTACCAGTGACTTAAGTCTCAGGGTTGGCATAAACAAAGCTCCTTAGGGAAATTACAACTTTTAAGATGAACTTAAATGAAAACTTTCCTATCAAAGTTTCCATGTGAAATCCATGGTTTCTGCAGGAAAACAGATTCCTTTTTAATTTTAGCAATATTTAATTGTTTACAAGATTTAAATATAAAATAAGTATTGCAATCTCTCTACAGAAACATTCTCTTAAATATAAACCTTGCTTTGGGAAAACCAGGCTTAATGCATCATCGCCATGTTTGTAAAGTGCTTTCACAGATTATGACAGAAACTATCATACCGTAAGTACCTGAATACAAACTTCGAAATGCAATACTTTGAATCTTGAAACTAAGGAACTTCAAAATGATGCATTATGAGATTTGCATTGGCATAAACTATCCTATTTGTATATTTTCTATTTCAGTGAATGCAAATACTGTTTAAAAAGCACCTGGTTAGAAAATTGCAAATGTTAACGGACCTCAGCCTATGGCTTCTGTCGGATCAAAGTTTTGAGCTGACTGGTTGGTCACATCTACGAGACCCTGAGTACTCCATACTGTTTCTTATATGACATTTACACTATGAACAACAACACAAGTCAATTTTGAAACCAGTAGGACAAAGCAGCACATATATAATGTTAAAATTATCTGTTTACTTCAGTAAAAATTATCCTTTAGAAGACCGGATATAGACTAAAAAACAACCTCTATTCTTTCACATCATTGTCACCTTGTTATAGACACTTTTCTGGCGTTATGAAATCTGTCAAGTTTCCATCAGAGGATGTGATTATGCAACAGAAATGTCATTTATAAAATAACAATGTTGTGAAATTATACAGAATGCATGCAGCTTAGCATGAAGAAGGTAGCATTATGAGATAGGCATGTTTATGCATGGGTTCTTTCTATGTCTATTAATTACATATTGTGTCCCTGGTATTCAATGATTAACATGAAACCTGACATCAGTTAACTCTGCCCTCTGATTGTAATAATTCCCTGAAAACAAAACTAGCTTATTTTATGTAGGGAAAGTAAGGGTTAATATTTATTTAAACATTGTTTTCTCAGTACGTATATATATTTCTATAACTGATTGGTACACAGTAAATGTGCGACTGTATAATTATATAAATAATACTGCTGAGTAAAAAGTGTCCCTGAGAAGACCAGATATAGACCAGAAAACAACCTCTATTCTTTCACATCATTGTCACCTTGTTATAGACACTTTTCTGGCATAATGGAATATGTCAAGTTTCCATCAGAGGATGTGACTATGCAACAGAAATTTTCTTTATAAAATAACAAGGTTTTGAAATTATACAGAATGCCTTCACCTTAGCATCAAGAAGGTAGCATTGTGAGATAGGCATGTGTATGGATCGGGGCTTTCTTGTAATGCCTGATAATTACATGATGTGTCACAGGTATTAAATGAATGCCCTTTGAAGTTCGTGTACTGTCCAGGTTGCTGTATTTGAGTTACATTACCAAAACATCATAATGTTTTGCCATTGGTGTTGATCTACTTAAGAAGTTGCTACACAAGTGCATTTAAAGGCAAACATGTTCCTGTAAAATAAAAGCACCTCTGAACTACAGCCCTTAAATTTACAAAACATTGGCCAAATTTATCTTGTCCAACATCTAACTTATATAACTTTTATACAATTATGATCATTAAACTTGGGGACAATGTCAAGAAGCATTTTCTTATTCTTAATTAGCATTGACCTTATTAGTTCCCTGAAAACCAGATGGCTGGAAGCACTTTTTAATTATGACATCTCAAGTATACACAAATAGGAAAATTAACCTTGTCAGCTCTTTAACCAAATATTTTCAATGGTATCATCTTAAAACTTTTGTGGATGTAAAATGTCCACCAAGTTCAATAACCAGTGAGATCGCCTGTAGGTCTTCTGAATGTTTGCCCTTGAATTATCCAAAAATTGCCCAATTGACATTTTCCGCTCACTAACTACAATTGTTGTAACTGTATGGTGTCTAGCTTGATAACAATGTTTGTGGGCATAATATCTTGGCCATGTAGGATAACTAGCAAGCTGGCTAAAACGTTGCTGGATAATGGCCCGTGAATTACCCAAAGTTCACCAAATCTATGTATTCCGGTCTCTAATTTAAAATCAATTTTACCCAAACCTTTCAACAGGTATATTTTGCGACATGTTGGCACTCTTGTGCCATTATGAAATAAGCAAAGACTAGTTAATGGAATTAAATCATGCTAACACATGTATGTAAATACTATGTTCATACTATTGGCTGGTTTCTTTTTTGCATGTATATAATGGCCATTGGTTAATAAGAGTTGGTACACTGTTTGTCTCAACAAATGCATCCCAAATCAGTTATGTTGCTAAGAAAAGTTAAAAAAAAAAAAAAAATGTTGTTGAGTGCCAGACCTGTAATCTCAAAAAACATGTCAAAACCATCTAAGGACAACTTTGACAAAACAAAGTTTAACACATTCAAATTAAAAAGTACTTGATTAGGAAGTTATATCAAAATAATATATTTCAGTAAATGATTTCCAAGTGCATACTGCAGTAAGGTGCTGTAATTTTCCCAGTAAGGCTACATATTTCAGTAGCTTAATAGTGCCAGCCAAAATAATGTTACCCATTTGTCTTAGAGGACCCAGCCGAAATGATGTTTCCCATTTGTCTGAGGACCCAGCCAGACTGATGTTTGCCATTTGTCTCAGAGGACCCAACAATCACATGCCCTAGTGGTGCTCCTGTTTGTTCACGGATATTGCCTCGTGTCATAAATAAATGAGTTGGGGACAGGTTTTAGTAGACAGCGGGTTATTAAACAGCAGAAGGTTATCTACAGAATAATAACTTGGTGTTAAATCTGTCCCATCCATTGTCCAGTTTCCTGTTTGTTCCATTCTGGTCGCTGCTGCGGTTAATAATGTTCTGTCACTGCGAATGTCATTCCATGAAATTGACTTGCAAAACATAACTGATGAATAAGAAAGAGTGGCATGTGTTTATTCTCATCGTTTTATCCCTGTTTTGTATGCGACACTTGCTGCATCTCTTGGGGCCTTGTGGTCGATGATGTACCTAATTGCCAGCACCAATATTCTATACCGAGGAAAATAATATGGGTTATTTGGAAATGTTAATGTTTAGCAGACCAAGTACATATCTGCTTGTTAGTGTTTGTATTTTGTAAAAAGGGTCTGTTTGGCTTCGTCAGCGTTGGCACGGTCCTCTTGAGTTTCTGTAGACTATTACCAGAGAATTTAAATGTGTGTTATCAATGTGAAACTTTCCGGATGTGTTTTGACATGAAAATGCCAGAATTCCGAAAATATTTCACCACAACCGAAGTAACATATGAAGACTTTTTTTGCATAGAGTATACATTTAATCCAAAAACATAAGTCTTTCTGACACTAACATAACTCACAATTTTATAACTCATAATTTACTTCCACTGAAAACAGAGCCTGTGATGATTGCTGCATTGGTTACTTTATTCAAAGATTGATTTTACTGTCATTCGATCTGTTGATTGCAGAGAAAAATAAATAAATGCAATCCAGAAGCAATATAAATACCACTTCTTCCACCAAGCTGTCGTACTAACTTGTTCTTGTGCATCATTGTGTAAAGTTAGAATAAGATATTTATCTTAGAAAAAACTGTGTTATTAAAACTATGCTTTACATTCCATTTTACCTGTTCTATATCTGAATTTTGATGACCAATAAGTCAAATATGAATACATCTATATATTTGTATCATTCAAATTAGTTCAACCACAAAACTGTAAACTTAAACTAAAAAAATGAAGATTTGTCCATGCAGCAAATGTACAGCATAATGATCATAACAAATGCACTTTTATTAACAAAATCATCGAAATATGCTTTTATTTACAAAACAGATGAACAAAATATAACGGACATACATATACATCATGAAATGCATAGTTTTGTGTTATAAAATACATCCAAAAACGTTCATACTAGTTGTTTTGATATCTTATTCCAACTCAACTAATGCAGCACTTTATCATACCACAATTTTGATATCAACACGATATAAAGGTGCTTGATATAAAAAAATATCAGTAAATGTTTTTCCGGTACATCATATAAATCTTAATCAACATTTTCCAAAAAACATAATCAGATTTAGAAAAAAAAACAATTTGATACTAAGATGAATGCCATTTTAGACACACAATGCAACAAAAACAGCAAATAAATCTTATTTTTCAAATATTAAGTACAAATGCTCGTGTCGTCATGATTAACACATCGAACATTAAAATGATTTCCCACTGAAATTGATCAGGGATTGCAGATGTATGATAAACAGAAAACGGGTTACTGCCCTATCATATAGTAATATATCAGGCTAGGCTACAATTAAAATAGGTGATATAAAACGAAAGGGCAGAAACCCTCTTATTTTCTATTTTATAAACAAATCACATGTTTATACATATGATATATTTATAAATATCAGTATCCATTAAGGACAACAAAATTCATTGACTTTGTCTCATAGAAACTATCCAATCAAATTCCTGTTATAAAAGTCATTAAACAGAATAAAAATGTCTGCAACTCAATGACTACTGGCTTCTGACCGGTGCTAGTGGAAGTTTTTTCATTGCCAGACCATTATTGTCCAACATGAAACCATGCAATAAATAACCCATGGCTGTTTCTTGTTTGCTTCTTAGGTGAACAATAAAGGAGCACTTTAAGAAATGTTCCTAAACTGTGCTTTAGTTTATGAACTGTGCAAGAACTGCCCGGAAAAAATGCAGGCTCAATACATGAACAAAATTAGAAATGTTAAAAGAGATTTTTTAGAAGAACGAGAACTGTTCAATGTCCTTAATGGTTCCAAAAACTTTATTAAAAATTTAGTTTTTACACTTATGCACTGTACAAACCGATTAATTTTTTATTTGAACATTTCTTGAACTGTAATTGTTCAGAGGTCTTTAAAACAGTATCATTTAACATGTGTGTGTTAATGTGTTCTTGAATAGTTCTTGCACACAATTTCAAAAATAACAGTGTGTGCTGTTTTTCTGTTCTTGAACTGCAAAGAACTGGAACAATGTTTGAAATGTAACTGTTCCCAAGTTCTACAAATGTTTAATTCAACCTGAAACTGAACTTGAATCATTCTTGTGCATTTTCAGTAAAAGTAAAAAGGAAGCTTTTTTAGTATACAAACAGTAAATAATCACAATCGAATTTACACCAAAAGCTGCAGAATAGTGAACAGATTAAATGGGAAACAAAATGTGAGAGTTCTCTTTTAATGAAGTTTAAGAAAAAAAATGATAAAATATCTAAATATTTTATGTCCGAACAAAATATTGTGTCTGGAATATCCATATATTTTGTTTTTTGATTTGTATTTCAAAATATATTGTCAGAGGTCGTGCTAGAGGGCGAAGTGGGTGATTTCTTCGCACAGGGAATATTTATTTTGCTCATTTATTTCATGAAGGCGAAGTAAATTCTCCACCTTTTAATGATTTACTTTGTGCCAGACATTGACTGATTAGAATCAATTTGATGGGGGAGAATTTGTCACAGGAGGATTCTCAGCCATTAGTTGCCCCATTTACAGGTGGTCAAAGTTTAACATTGAACAGTCAGGAGCCATTGGACTGTTGAAGTTGTTCATAGATGATGCCTTGATTAATTGCCTCGTGCTGGCTACCAATAAGTATGCTTCAGCAAAGGTAAATGGCCCATTCAAACAATACTGAAAAATGATCAAATGGGAAGAGGTAACAAAGTATTGGCAATAAATATTGGGCTCGTTTACGGGTCAGATTTGGAATATCTGCTGTAATATGAGATTTTAAATGAATTTTTAATTGAAAAATATTTGTAACAAAATCAAAATTTTATTTATTGATGCATTGCTTATAATTTACAAGGAAGTAAAAAGATTCTGAACATAACTGGTTTTGTTACAAAATTGTCGTTTTATTTGATACACATGTACAGGGAAAAAAAATAACCATCATAATCTACAATCATGGCATATAAGAAAAATGTAGGTTTTATACACTGAACATGTCTTATTATAAATGAAATGGGGCCTTTTAAAATCCACCACCAATTTCACACAATATTATAGAAATTAATTCAGCAGTAATATGGGTTATCAGTTTTTACATAAATGATAAATAGAATGTGGAGTGTTAAATATATTAATAAAACTCATATAAATACATCAATAATAAAACATTAACACTTAAGTGTTTGTATTTGTAAATGTTGTCCCCCAAAGTGTGAAATGAGAGTTGTTTCTGATTAATGATAATTGGCCTTATGTTTTGAGGGGTATAAAACAAGTGAAGAGTTGATTGAATGCTTAACAGAAACCACTTCTTCTTTTAGTTGCCTTACTCCTAAAATCCCTCATTTCAGCTGAAGGAGAAGTGACCTTCTCCCTCAAATTTGAACCAAGGCTGAGCCCTGTAATCTATCTTTTGAGGCAAAATATACGTAAAACTAAGATCTATGACGCAAATGTACCATTTCTATGAAAGATGTTTCCACTTCTCCCTATTTTGGCTTTAGGGAGAAGTGAATTCTCCCTAAATTTTGAGCCTAGCTAGACCCCTGATTGCATGAAATATTTCTTGATATCAACTGTTTAAAAATAAGTTATACAAAAACTTATAACTGAAACATTAAACACAATCTTTGTACAAACAATTTATAAATGTACCATGGAGATCTTTCCAAATACATTCAATCTTCTAGATTTCTTCTTAAAGTGCAAAATAAGTTTCACGGAGAGTTCAATCCCATTTTATAAAAAAAATGACAATATTCTGGTCATGTACTCATTATGCATTGGAACCTTATACTGTACAGCATAAGAACACACTATGATCTTGAACAGTTCGATTAACCATTCTGTAGACATGTTCTTGAACATTTTCTGAACAAATGTTTTAATTACAGTTTTTGTACAGTCTTTACACAGTCCTTGAACAGCCCTTAAACATAAAAAAAGAGTTTTGCCTTTGGTTTTATTTCCATGTTTGTCTCATTGGTTCCATGTTTTCATTATAACAATGTTCAAATCACTGTCATTTGTCTTTAAATGGCTTGATCATTGTCATTTGGTACTGGTTTCATAACTCAAACAGTGCTTTAATCGTGTTCAATTGCAGTGTAGCTATAGGATCTTTTGCGTCCATGTCCTTTATGATTGGGACATAGTCACCGTCCATGTCCTGTATGATTGGGGCATAGTCAACATCCATGTCCTGCATGATTGGGACATAGTCAACGTCCATGTCCTGTATGATTGGGACATAGTCAAAATCCATGTCTTGTATGATTAGGACATAGTCAACATCCATGTCCTGTATGAATGGGACATAGTCACCTTCCATGTCCTGTATGATTGGGACATAGTCACCATCCATGTCCTGTATGATTGGGACATAGTCAACATCCATGTCCTGTATGATTGGGACATAGTCACCGTACATGTCCTGTATGATTGGGAAATAATTCACCGTCATTGTCATGTATGATTGGGACATAGTCATCGTCCATGTCCTGTATGATTGGGACATAGTCAACATCCATGTCCTGTATGATTGGGACATAGTCACCATCAACGTCCTGTATGATTGGGACATAGTCACCGTTCATATCCTGTATGATTGGGACATAGTCAACATACATGTCCTTTATGATTCGGAAATAGTCACCGTCCATGTCCTGTATGATTGGGACATAGTCAACACCCATGTCCTGTATAATTGGGACATAGTCAACATCCATGTGCTGTATGATTGGACATAGTCAACATACATGTCCTGTATGATTGGGATATATTCAACATCCATGTCCTGTATGATTGGGACATAGTCAACATCTATGTCCTGTATGATTGGGACATAGTCAACATCCATGTCCTGTATGATTGGCACATAGTCACCGTCCATGTCCTGTATGATTGGGACACAGTCAACATTCATGTTCTGACTGATTGGGACATAGTCAACATCCATGTCCTGTATGATTGGGACATCGTCAACATCCATGTTCTGCATGATTGGGACATATTAACCGTCCATGTCCTTAATGATTGGGACATAGTCACCGTCCATGTCCTGTATGATTGGGACATAGTCAACATCCATGTCCTGTATGATTGGGACATAGTCAACATCCATGTCCTGTATAATTGGGACATAGTCAACATCCATGTCCTGTATGATTGGACATAGTCAACATCAATGTCCTGTATGATTGGGATATAGTCAACATCCATGTCCTGTATGATTGGGACATAGTCAACATCCATGTCCTGTATGATTGGGTCATAGTCAACATCCCTGTCCTGTATGATTGGGACATAGTCACCGTCCATGTCCTGTATGATTGGGACATAGTCAACATCCATGTCCTGTATGATTGGGACATTGTCAACATCCATGTCCTGTATGATTGGGACATAGTCAACATCCATGTCCTGTATGATTGGGACATATCAACCGTCCATGTCCTTTATGATTGGGACATAGTCACCGTCCATGTCCTGTATGATATGGAAATAGTCAACATCCATGTCCTGTATGATTGGGACATAGCCAACATCCATGTCCTGTATGATTGGGACAGAGTCACCGCCCGTGTCCTGTATGATTGGTTCATAGTCACCGTCCATGTTCTTTATGATTGGGACATAGTCACCATCCATGTCCTGTATGATTGGGACATAGTCACCGTCCACGTCCTGTATGATTGGGACATAGTCACTAGCAATGTTTTAAGTGCTCCTGAACACGTGTGTTTGATTAGTGACCGATTGTCAGTCTCTTTGGTCATCAATATTTGTGTGACATCATATGACATTGTGAGGCACATTTAAGCATGACATGATAGAATGGTGATGAACTTGACATTAGGACATGCTTGAGATGATGCCCTGAATAAACATGCATGACATTGTGACAAGGTAGATCATGGCGAGGACATTATGTAAAATGCCATTAGAGCATGACTGACCATCATGATGTAAATTATAATTAAACTTCTAAGGATATATTATTTTCTTAGATTGTATTGCAAATACAGATTTAGATATGTCACATCATTGTTGGATTTTTTTTTCTTGGCAATAAACAGGTTCTAGCTTTTATCTCAAAATCTGGAAAATAGCTGGTGTAAAAAAACAAAGCCAATTACTTTCCAAACATTGATGTCTGATCATTTATGTTTCTTCAAAGCTCCTTGTGGCCTGTTAACCTTGTAAAGCAGTCTCCATCAAGTCTGACAGACTTTATTTGTTGCTATATCAACCGTATTGACACAACCTAATATCCATAGTGACACATTTGACAGAACTGTGACTCTTTGTTTGAAATGGTTCAAGACTACTGCAAATTGAGAAAGCCAATTCTGTCAGGCAGTGGTTGTGAGTTCAATATAAATTGGTCATTGCTAATGGGATTGAAAGCGAAATCTTTCATCTTGAATATATGCATTTGAACAGAATCGTTTGGTTATTTCATGGAAAATATATTTCTTTATGAACGTCCTTGTAAAAAAAAAGGCAAAGACAATTATGTGGATGACTTAAATTGAACTATTAATATCATAACATTCATTCCATGTATTGACCTAGGTTATGTTAACATACACAATCTTTTTTGATGAGATGTTGATCTGATAGAAAATGTGTGATTAAGAAGATGAATTAGAGAATGTAGATGTATTAGTATTTGTGAGTTAGTGTCAGTAAGTGTTAGATAGTTTTTTTATGTTAGCTCTGCTCTCTGGACAGCATCAACAGTTTATAGTATTCCTGTCTGCATTATAGTAAATACCTGTACATTGGCTTCACAGAGTTGTTATATGCTTAAATGCTCGGCTTTGGCTTGCAACACACATGACCTTTAACAAATCTTTCCTTACACAACAAAGTCAGTTTGCTGACATTATTGCCTAAGACTGATGAACGAGTTTCTTTTGTTGATGGTTGCACTATAAAAGTTGAAATGTTTAGCAGTGTTCCAGGCTGCATAAAGAAGCCATAGATGTGAAGCAGTTTTTATTTAGGCACAAGTCAAACAAAACAAATAAAAATATTCCATATAGACTGCTGCAATTCAGTGGGATTAACACTCACAACTTGTTTCAAGCTTCTCTCTTGTTGTAGATCTAGCTTCCAACAAGGTCTTCAGACAGTACTTGCTTGCTTGGTGTGATTGATGGAATGGGATTAAGCCTAAAATAAACATTATTCATCTATTAATGGCATAGTTTACAGACCAATATAATTGATGATTGGATTGCAGTGTCATAGACTCATAGGGCATTGACTTAAAGATATAATTTTCAAAATGTTGTAATGATACAGCACAAAATTTGTTCGAAGAGGTAATATTGGTTTTGCTTGGAAATGATGTGCATTCGTTTTTATTCGGATGTAAGCTTTAAATGCTACAGTAACTGACTTCAAACTCTTGATGAAAACTACCTAAGCTAGTAATTCCAACAGTTCTAGCATATTGACAGGTCCATATTGGAACTCCATTACAGCACCTGATTTGTTCTTTATGTCTTGGAAAGCAAGACAAATATTATGTTTACAAAGGTCAAAGGTCTCTTGTCGCTGATGCCATTCAATATCAGAACAGGCCAGATCCATTACAGGATACTTAACATTATAAAAGTTGATGTATGATACAATCAGGGGTGTGCTGGGTGTAATCTCCTGAACATGTCTGCCAGATTTAGAGATGATATTTATTAAAAGTATTGAGAATTTATGTAAATGTTGCACCTCCATCTTTTTTGTGAAACCTTTACCAATGATATATTATAAGTATGATGTTTTTAATTATGTATTGATGGAATTTATGAGTGTGATATTCTTAAAGCACATCATTAGCACAGTTTGTTAAATATCAATGTGTTATATGTCAATACGTTTCTATGTGTTTTATTTTACTGATTATATGTCATGCATGGTAAAAAATAATTGTGGATCTATCATTGATTATCAATCAACAAACAATAATTTGATGTTGAATTTATGGGACTCCCCTAGTGTCAAACCAGATAAGCCTGTGCAGTCCGCACAGGCTTAAGTGGTTTGACACTACAGACATGCATTAAGCCCCATTTTTCCAAAGAGAGGTTCAAATCAGAATGGCAAAGAGTTGTTAATTTACCAATAAAGGCAGACAATGTTAAAATATGTTAGCATTTGAAAATAGAACTATATTATATCATGCTGCTCCAATATGACGGCTATTAGTTGCATCGTCAATTGATAGTTTAACTGTGATACTTTTGTGTTTGTAATGAGAAAAAAGCAGCACATATAATGTGGCAATTATCTGTTTTCTTCAGTAATCTTCTCATCAAGGAGATCGAATATAGACCAGAAAATTCTAGTCTTCTATTCTTCAAGCCACCTTGTAAAAGAAACTTTTCTTGCATAATGGAATCTGTCAAGTTTCCATCAGAGGGTGTGACTATGCAACAGAAATGTTCTTAATAAAATAACAAGGTGGTGAAATAATACAGAATGCCTAATACTCAGCATCAAGAATGTTGCATTGTGAGATAGGAATGTTTATGGATGGAGGCTTTCTTATAATGCCTGATAATTACATGATGTGTCCCTGGTATTAAGTGAAGGCCTTTTGAAGTTCATGTACCTTCCAGGTTGATGTATTTGAGCTGTATTACCAAAATATCATATGTTTTGCAATTGGTGTTGATTCACTAAAGAAGTTGCTACACAGGTGTATTTAAAGGCAAACATATTTTTGTAAAATAAAAGCACCTCTGAACTACAGCCCTTGAATTTAAAAAACATTGGCCAAATTTATCTTGTCAAACATCTAACTTATATAACTTTAGTACAATTATGATCATCAAACTTAAGGACATTGTCTAGAAGCATTATCTTATTCTTAATTAGCATTGGCCTAATTAGTTCCCTAAAAACAGATGGATGGAAGCACTTTTTAATTATGACATCTCAAGGATACACAAATAGAAAAATTAACATTGTCAGCTCTTTAACCAAATATTTTCAATGGTATCATCTTAAAACTTTTGTGGATGTAAAATGTCCACCAAGTTCAATAACCAGTGAGATCGCCTGTAGATCTTCTGAATGTTTGCCCTTGAATTATCCAAAAATTGCCCAATTGACATTTTCCGCTCACTTACTACATTTGTTGTAACTGTATGGTGTCTAGCTTGATAACAATGTTTGTGGGCATAAAATCTTGGCCATGTAGGATAACTAGCAAGCTGCCTAAAACGTTGCTGGATAATGGCCCGTGAATTACCCAAAGTTCGCCAAATGTATGTATTCCGGTCTCTAATTTAAAATCAATTTAACCCAAACCTTTCAACAGGTATATTTTGCGACATGTTGGCACTCTTGTGCTTTTTTTTAATCAGCCATAATCAGTTAAAGGTATTAAATCATGCTAACATATGTATGTAAATACTATGTAAATACTATTGGCTGGTTCCTTTTTTGAATATATAGAATGGCCATTGGTTAATAAGAAATGGTTCCCTGTTTTTCTCAACTATTGCATTCCAAATCAGTTATATTGCTTAGCAAAATTAAAAAAATCCACAGGGAATCAAACTTATGTTGTTGAGTGCGAGACCTGTAATCTAAAAAACTTGTTTATACCATCTTAGGACAACTTTGACAACAAAGTTTAACACATACAATTTTTTTACAAGTATTTGAATAAGACAACGTTTCAACCAAATGATATATTTCAGTAATGGATTCTGACTTCAGTAAGGTGATGTGTCCCAGTAAGGCTACATATTTCAGTAGCTAAGTGCCAGCCAAAATTATGTTACCCATTTGTCTGAGGACCCAGGAAAAATGATGTTACCCATTTGTGTGAGGACCCAGCCAAAATTATGTTACCCATTTGTCTCAGAGGACCCAGCCAAATTGCTGTTACCCATTCGTCTTAGAGGACCCAGCCAAATTGATGTTACCCATTTGTTTTAAAGGAAACAGCCAAAATGATGGTGCCCATTTGTCTGAGAAGAAAGCTTAGTGCCAGCCAAAATGATGTTACCCATTTGTCTCAGAGGACCCAGCAATCACACGCCCTGGTGGCGCTCCTGTCATGAACGTTTGTTCAGGATATTGCCTCATGTCATAAATAAATGAGTTGGGGACAGTTTTCAGTAGAAAGCGTGTTATAAAACGGTAGTAGGTTATAGGATCATAATTTGGTGTTAAATCTGTCCCACCTATTGTCCAGTTTCCTGTTCCATTCTGATCGCTGCTGCAGTTAATAATGTTCTGTTACTGCGAATGTCATTCCATGAAATTGACTTGCAAAACATAACTGAGAAATAAGAAAAGATGGCATGTGTTTATTCTCATTGCTTTGTCCCTGTTTTGTATGAGACACTTGCTGCATCTCTTGGGGCCTTGTGGATGAAGATGTACCTTTTTGCCAGCACCAATATTCTATATACAAGAAAAAATATTTGGGTACTTGGGAATATTACTACACATCAAAGTTCAAGCCTACTTGTTTTGTTTTTTGTAAAAAGTGTTTCTTTGGCTGCGTCAGCAATGGCACGTCAGCTTTGGCACGGTCCTCTTGAGTCTGTAGACTATTACCAGATAATTTAAATGTGTGTTATCAATGTGAAACTTTCCGAATGTGTTTTGACATGAAAATGCCAGAATTCCGAAAATATTTCACCACAACCGAAGTTACATATAAAGACTTTTTTGCATAGAGTATACATTCAATCCTAAAACATAAGTCTTTCTGACACTAATATAACTCGCAATTGCATAACTCCTTATTTACTTCCACTGAAAACTGAGCCTGTGATGATTGCTGCATTGGTTACTTGATTCAAAGATCGATTTTACTGTCATTCGGTCTGTTGATTGCAGAGAAAAATAAATAAATGCAATCCAGAAGCAATATAAATACCACTTCTTCCACCAAGCTGTCGTACTGACTTGTTCTTGTGCATTATTATGTGAAGTTAGAATAAGATTTNAGAAAAAAAAAAAAAAAAAAAAAAAAAAAACAACAACAACAACACAAAACTGTAAACTTAAACTTTAAAAATGCAGATTTGTCCATGCAGAAAACATACAGTAAAACGTTCAAAACAAAAGCACTTTTATTAACAAAATCATCGAAATGTGCTTTTATATTTTAACGGATGGTAAAAATATAACAAACATACATATACAACATGAAATGCACAGTTTTGTGTTAGAAAATACATCCAAATAAGGTCCATACTAGGTTTGATATCTTATTTCAACTTCAACTAATGCAGCGTTTCTTCATACCACAATTCTGATATCAACATCATATGAAGGTGCTTGATATAATTTTTATGCCCCCAGTAGGGTGGCATATAGTTATCGCACTGTCCGTTTGTCCGTCTGTCCGTCCGTCCGTCTGTCCGTCTGAAATTCCGTCACACTTTGCGTTTAGGTTTTGCGTTTAGGTTTCAAAAAATGTGGGAAAAGGGGGCATATGTCATTCTTCGGTGACAAGCCTTGTTTCTATCAGTCAATGTTAGGTAGTACATCATATTAATCTTAATCAGCATTTTCTGAAAAAAAAAATCAGAGTTAGAAAAAAATAAAACAATTTGATACCAAGATGAATGCCATTTTAGACACACACTGCAACAAAACAGCAAATAAATCTTATTTTTCAAATATTAAGTGCAAATGCTCGTGTATTCATGATTAACACATCGAACATTAAAATGATTTCCCACTGAAAATGATCAGGGGTGCAGATGTATGATAAACAGAAAAACAGGTTACTGCCCTATCGTATAGTTACATATCAGGCTAGGCACCAATAAAAACAGATGATACAAAACGATAGGACAGAAACCTCTTTTTTTCTATTTTATCAACAATATCACATGTTTATACATATAATATTTATCAATATCAGTTTCAATTTAGGACAACACAATAGATTGGCTTAGTTTCATAGGAGCTATCCCTGAAAATTCCGGTTAAAAGTGAATCCCGGACAATCGCTTCTACACAGGCTGACCGCGTTGGTTCGTTAGAAGTTCCATGTTGGAAGTGAATTTGAAGGTGTGGGACATTACTCTATATACAAGTTGATTTCACAGTTTGCTAAATTACGGTTTAAGAGTCGACAAACTGTAACCTAGTTTGTTAGTTAGTCAATTAATTAATTAAAATCACATTGATTGGCTAATGTTGAATCGGCCTTCTGTTACGTTAATTTTATTGTCGGCTAATTATAGGTGCATCTAATTGTAGGAAACAATGGCCGTGGTGTCAAAATAATGTAGGAGCGACTGTCCGTGTTGTATAAATTATATAGGAGCGACTTTCCGGGTTGTCAAAACAACGTAGGAGCGACTGTCCGCCTTGTTAAAATTAGCGTAGGAGCGATTGTCCGTGGGAGCGATTGTCCGGATACCGTTAAAAGTCATTAAACAGAATTAAAATGGCTACAGTTCAATGAAACTAATACTGGCTTCACATAGTGCTTGTGAAAGTATTTCATTGCTAGACCATTACTGTCCAACATGAAATCATGCATTCAATAACTCATGGCTGTTGGTTGTTTGCTTCTTTAATAGGTGAACAATATAAGAGCACTTAAAGAAATGTTGCTGAACTGTGCTTTAGTTTATGAACAGTGCAAACAGAACAAACTGCCCATCAAAAGTGCAGTTACAATCCATGAACGAATTAAGAATTGTTGTTACAATTTCAGCTAACAACTGCATTGTAATTGGCATAAACACGTTCTAGTTTTCAACTCAAAATCTATAAAATATCTGCTTAAAAAACTACAAAGCCAATTACTTTCCAAACATTGATGTCTGCTTATTTCTGTTTCATCAAAGCTCCTTGTGGAAAAAAATTGAAAATATTTTCAAAGCGGCGCACTAGGGGGCATTGTGTTTCTGACAAACACATCTCTTGTTTTTAATTTGTATTTCAAAATATATTGCATAACGTATTGCTTGATATCAACTGTTAAAACATAAGTGATACAAAAACCTATGGGCAAAATTAAAAATGACATCATAATTATCATGTTGATATACTTGACATTAGGACAGTATGGAGATGATGACCTGATTTAACATGCATGACCTTGTGACAGGGTAGATCATGGTGCTGAGCCCTGTAATCTATCTTTTGAAGCAAAATATACGTAAAACTAAGATCTATGACGCAAATGTACCATTTCTATGAAAGATGTTTCCACTTCTCCCTATTTTGGCTTTAGGGAGAAGTGACTTCTCCCTAAATTTTGAGCCTAGCTAGACCCCTGATTGCATGAAATATTTCTTGATATCAACTGTTTAAAAATAAGTTATACAAAAACTTATAACTGAAACATTAAACACAATCTTTGTACAAACAATTTATAAATGTACCATGAAGATCTTTCCAAATACATTCAATCTTCTAGATTTCTTCTTAAAGTGCAAAATAAGTTTCACGGAGAGTTCAATCCCATTTTATAAACTGACAATATTCTGGTCATGTACTCATTATGCATTGGAACCTTATACTGTACAGAATAAGAACACACTATGTTCTTGAACAGTTCGATTAACCATTCTGTAGACATGTTCTTGAACATTTTCAGAACAGATGTTTTAATTACAGTTTTTGTACAGTCTTTACACAGTCCTTGAACAGCCCTTAAACATAAAAAAAGAGTTTTGCCTTGGTTTTATTTCCATGTTTGTCTCATTTGTCCCATGTTTTCATTATAACAATGTTAAAGGCACTGTCATTTGTCTTTAAATGGCTTGATCATTGTCATTTTCATAACTCAAACAGTGCTTTAATCGTGTTCAATTGCAGTGCAGCTATAGGATCTTTTGCGTCCATGTCCTTTATGTTTGGGACATAGTCACCGTCCATGTCCTGTATGATTGGGGCATAGTCAACATCCATGTCCTGTATGATTGGACATAGTCAACATCAATGTCCTGTATGATTGGGATATAGTCAACATCAATGTCCTGTATGATTGGGACATAGTCAACATCCATGTCCTGTATGATTGGGACATAGTCAACATCCATGTCCTGTATGATTGGGACATAGTCAACATCCATGTCTGTTTGTTAGTGTTTGTATTATGTATTTCAACAAGGCTCAGCTTATTTACTATTAAGGTTCAATATTATTCACCACAACCGCAGGTGCATATAAAGACTTTTCTTCATAGAATATACATTTAATCATAAAACAAAACAGTATTTCTTACACTTACATAACTCACAATTTTATAACTCCTAATTTACTTTCACTAAAAGCTGAGCCTGTAATGATTGCTCAATTGGTTACTGTATTCAAAGATTGATTTTACTGCCATTACATACCATTGATTGCTGAGAGAAAAAGAGAATAATGCAATATAAATTCCACTTCTTGCACTATGCTGTCATACTGTCTTGTTCTCATGCGTTATTTTGTGAAGTTAGAATAAGACATCAATCTTAGAAAAAACTGTGTTATTAAAACAATGCTTTTAGTAACATTCAGTTCACTTGTTGTGTATCTGAATTTAGATGACCAATAAGTCAAATATGATTAAATATTTGTATCATTGAAACTAGTTGAACCACATAACTGTAAACTTAAACTTAAAACAATAAGCTTTGTCCATGCACCAAACAATAACAGCAGCATGATAAAAAAACTTTTAGCGACAAATCATCGAAATGTGCTTATTTTTAACGGATGGTCAAAATATAACGAACAAACATATAAAGCATGAAATGCGCAGTTTTGTGTTAGAAAATACATCCAAATAAGGCCCATACTTGGTTTGATATCTTATTCCAACTTCAACTAATGCAGCCTTGTATCATACCACAATTCTGATATCAACACGATATAAAGCCAAGGTGCTTGATATAATGTATTAATATCAGCATACAAGTTATCAGTCAATGTTAGGCGGTACATCATATTAATCTTAATCAACTTTTTCGGAAAAAAATCAGATTCAGGAAAAAACAAAACAATTTGATACCAAGATGAATGCTACTTTAGACACACAATGCAACAAAAGCAGCAAATAAATACATTTTCAAATATAAAGTGCACATGCTCGTGACTTCATGATTAACATATCGAACATTAAAATGATTCCTACTGAAAATGATCGGGGGTGCAGATGTATGATAAACAGAAAAACAGGTTACTTTCCTATCGTATAGTATTATATATAAGGCACGCACCAATAAAAACATATGATACAAAACGATAGGACAGAAACCTCATTATTTCCTATTTTATCAACAATATCAAATTTTTATACATATGATACATTTACAAATATCAGTTTCAATTTAGGACATCAAAATTCATTGACTTAGTCTCATAGGAGCTTCACCAGAAAATTCCTGTTATGGAAGTCATTAAAGAGAATTAAAATGGCTGCAACTCAATGAAACTTACTGGCTTCCCGTGAGTGCTTGTGGAAGTATTTCATTGCCAGACCATTATTTTAAGGTACCACGAAGCAAATTTCCATTTTCCCTCCTTTTGAAGTTTTAAATTCAAACAGAAACAACATACTGAATTCAATTTGTTTTCAAGATCAGTTCTAGAATAGTTTTATATTTCATACAATGTTCTTAGATTGTCCAATAATCTGCGAACGCAGATTAAAATTCACACTATAAATTACAATTTAAGATCTTTCAAGGCGCATTCAATCTTCTAGATTTCTTCTTTAAGTGTAAAATAAGTTTCAAGGAGAGTTTAATCCCATGTTAAACACTGACAATATTCTGGTAATGTTCTCATTATGCATCGGAACCTTATACTGCACAATATGTTTTTGAACAGTTCAACTTACCATTCTGTAGACATGTTCTTGAACATTTTCAGAACAGATGTTTTAATTACAGTTCTGGTAAGTCTTTGGACAGTCCTTGAACAGTCCTTAAACATAAAAAAAGAGTTTTGCCTTGGTTTGATTTCCATATTTTTCTCATTTGTTCCATGTTTTCATCATAACAATGTTCAAATAACTGTCATTTGTCTTTGAATGGCTTGATCATTGTCATTTGGTACTGGTTTTATATCTCAGACAGTGCTTTAATCGTATTCAATTGTGCAACTATAATATTATTATTATTATTATTATTATTATACCGGATTTATATAGCGCCCTTTTCATACAAGAGTGCACGTTCAAAGGCGCTTGAATATAATCTTTTGCGTCCATGTCCTGTATGTCTCATTGGGACATACCCAGGCGAAATGCAGGCCATATGACCATGGTATACCATGGTATACCATGGTTTACCATGGCTAAACCATGGCTGACCATGGTCATATGACCATGGCCAAATACCATGGTCATAATGACCATGGTCAAAGAACGTGGTGCCATTTAACAAAACGTGGTTGGCCATGGTCATATGACCATGGTCTACCATGGTAGACCATAGTCATATGGCCTTCCTTTTGTAAAACGGCACCACGGTCTTAAGTGGTCATTGTTTTGATGGAAAAAGGCTGATGATAACTGCTGGAATTTCTGCAGGAATTTCCTGAAGAATTCCAGGAAAAAGGTCAGGCTTGATAGTTCTGTTTTTTTTTAAACAAAACTAGAAATAAAAGGAAGTTTGACTTTAATAATTGACTTTTTGGCATTGAACACTTGTGTGGAAATGCTCTTACTTTAAGGGATGTGTCCAGGGTCATTGAATTACTGAAAGAACTTTAAGATAAAATTCAACATTGTAATAAAATCATTACACTTGCTGACACTTCATCGGCATGTTGGCGAACAGTTAATGAGTATGAAATGATTGGTTATGCTTCTGATTCTGTTGATGACAAAAACATTCATAAAGCAGAGGAAAGAGTGATACAATGTAGCAAAAATTGGGAAACATAAGTGAACACAGTGTCAAAGAAGTTGAAATGGAACCAATGGCTGATCAGTTTAGCCGGTAATTTATTAAAGACTTACATTTCCAAATATAGCTTAAACAATGTGGCTTCATTCAGCTTGCTTCCGTTTCAACTTCCTGTGCACAAAATATTCTTCCTTTGTGAAAACAGCAATGCAATGTACATATTTTTTGTTCTTGATATTATCTTAAACTGTTCTTGAAATAAGATGTCCTTAAAACTTTCTTAAACTGTGCTTTTAATTCTTCCAAGAAAATTAACATTATTGCATATTATATGTAAATGAATATTTAACACCATGGGAACACTAAAATGAAAATAAAAGTAACTTTGCCGATCATGGTCCATGTTTTAATTTACCATGGTTCAGGTTTTTAGTGACCATATCCAACCATGGTCTGTCTTTTGTCACGATAGCCGCCCATGGTCCATGTTTTTTGTGACCATGGCCAACCATGTTCCTGATCATTTTCCACCATGGTTTTTGATGGCTGACAATCAAATACCATGGTCAACCATAAAAAGCCATGGTGATCATGGTCTACCATGGTCATCGTCTCGCCTGTGTAAAGTCACTAGCAATGTCCATGTCCTGTATGATTGGGACATAGTCACACGCAATGTTTTAACTGCTCCTGAACACATGTTTTTGATTAGTGACGGATTGTCATTCTCTTTCGTCATCAATATTTGTGTGTCATCATATGACATTGTCTAGCATTGTTAAGCATGACATGATAGAATGATGATGAACTTGACATTAGAACATCATGAAGATGATGACCTGATTAAACATGAATCACAATGTGAAAAGGTAGATCTATGCTAGGACATAATGTAACATGCCATTAGAGAATGACTGACCATGGTGATGTTAATTATAATTAAAACTTCTTAGGATATATTGTTTTCTTAGATTTTATTGCAAATACAGATTTAGATACGTCACATCATTGTTGGATTGTTTTTATGCCCCCGAAGGAAGGCATATAGTGATCGCACTGTCCGTCTGTCTGTCTGTCTGTCTGTCCGTCTGTCTGTCTGAAATTACGCCACACTTTGCGTTTAGGTTTCGAAAACTGTGGAAAAACACTTTGCGTTTAGGTTTAGACAAATGTGGAAAAACGGGGCATATGTCATCCTATGGTGACAAGCCTTGTTATCTTGGCAATGCAGTTGAAGAAACCTCCTTAGAATTTCAGCTTACAACTGCATTGTAATTGTCAAAAACATGTTCTAGCTTTCATCTCAAAATCTGGAAAATATCTGCTGTAAAAACAACAAAGCCAATTACTTTCCAAACATTGATGCCTGCTAATTTCTGTTTCTTCAAAGCTCATTGTGGCCTGTTCACTTTGTAAAGCTGTCTCCATCAATCCTGACAGACTGTATTTGTTGCTTTATCAACCGTATTGACATTACCTAATATTCATAGTGACACATTTGACAGAACTGTTGCTCTTTGTTTCAAATGGTTCAAGACTTCTAAAAATTGAGAAAGCCAAGTCTGCTAGGCACTGGTTGTGAGCTCAATATACATTGGTCATTGTAAAAGGGATTGAAGGCGGAATCTTTCATCTTGGATATGTGCATAGCAATAGAATGGTTGCCTAAGAAAACAAAATAAGGAATGATACATTTTCAGAACTTTCTTATAACAAGGGCAAAGAAAATGATGTGAATGTCTTAAAGAAAACTATTAATATCAAAACATTGGCTCAATGTATTGACCAGGTTGTTTGTACAGATATAAGAATAGAATTCCTCTCTGTTGAGATGTTGATCTGATAGGAAATGTGTGATAAACAAGATGAATTAGATATTGTAGATGTATTAGCATTCATGAGTAAGTGTCAGTAAGTGTAAGATAGTTAATTATGGTAGCTCTGCTCAATGGACAGCATCAACAGTTTATAGTATTCCTGTCTGCATTATAGTAAATACCTGTACATTGGCTACACAGAGTTTTTCTATGCTTAAATGCTAAACTTTGGCTTGCAACATACTTGACCTTGAACAAATCTTTCCTTACACAACAAAGTCAGTTTGCTGACATTATTGCCTAAGACTGATGAATGAGTTTTTCTTTTGTTGATGGTTGCAACATAAAAGTTGAAATGTTACGCAGCTTTCCAGGCTCTATAAAGAAGCCATAGATGTGTAGCTGTTTTTATTGAGGCATAAGTAAAACAATACAAAAAAAACTATTCCATATAGACTGCTACAACTTGGTGGGATTAACACCAACCTCTTGTTTTATAGTTTTTCAGCTTTTCTCATGTTGCTTTTTCTTGCTTCCAACAAGGTCTTCAGACAGTAGTACTTGTTTGGAGAAATTGATGCAATGTGATTTAGCCTTAAATAAACATTACTATCTTTTAATGGCATAGTTTACAGACCAATAAAATTGATGATTGGAATGCAGTGTCATAGACTCATTGGGCATTGACATAAAGATTCTGTTATGGTACAGTAAAAGATATGTTCAAAGAGGTAATATTGGTTTGCTTGGAAATGATGTGTGTATATTGTATTTGAATTAATTCTGATGTAAGATTTAAATGCTAAAGTAACTGTGAGCTAACTAAAAAAACTCTTGATGGAGACTACCCACACTAGTAATTCCAACAGTTCTAGCGTATTAACTGGTCTATTCTTTATTACAGCACCTGATTTGTTCTTTATGTCTTGGAAAGCAAGACAAATATTATGTTTACAAAGGTCAAATGCCTCTTGTCACTGATGCCATCAAATATCAGAACAGGCAGGATCCATTACATGATACATTACACTATAAAAGTTGATGAATGATGCAATCAGGGGTGTGCTGGTCCTAATCTCCTGAACAGGTCTGCCAGATTTAGAGATGACATTTATTTAAAGTGTTGAGAATTTATGTACAGCAGTTTCACATTCATCATTTTCCAATGATATATTACTGGTTTGATGTATTCAATTATTTATTGAAAGAATGTTTGAGTATGATACGATTAAAGCACATTAGTAGCACGGTTTATTATATATAAATTTGTTATATGTCTATGTGTTTTAGTTTACGGATCTATCATTGATTATTAATCATCAAACAACAATGTTGATTCTGAATTAATAAGACTACAACTGTGAGGGTATAAGCACGTGTTCTTTTATAGTGATAAATGAGCTGTGCTATGGAAAAACGGGTCTTAATGCATGTGAGTAAAGTGTTGTCCCAGATTAGCCTGTACAGTTTGCACAGGCTAAGCAGGTAGGACACTTTCCGAGTTTATGCACGTTTATGTTTAAAAGAAATCTCTTCTTAATGAAAATCCAGTCTAGGAAAAAAGTCCCTTAGTGTCAAACCAGATTAGCCTGTGCAGTCCGCACAGACTAATCTGGTTTGACAATATGGACTTGCATTAAGCCCCATTTTGCCAGAGCGAGGCTTTAATCATTACGACAAAAAATTGTTTATTTACCAATAAAGACAGATAACGTAAAAATAGGTTTGCACTTGGCAAGAGAAATATATTGTACTCTGCAGCTCCAATATGAGCGCTATTTGTTGCATCCTCAATTGGTAGTTTAACTGTAATACTTTTGTGTTTGTAATGAGAACAAAGCAGCACATATAATGTGGCAATTATCTGTTTACTTCAGTAATATTCTCTGCAAGAAGATCCAATATAGACCATAAAATTATATTCTTCTATTCTTCAAGCCACCTTGTTATAGAAACTTTTCTGATATAATGGAATCTGTCGAATTTCCATCAGAGGATGTGACTATGAAACAGAAATGTCCTTTATAAAATAACAAGGTTGTGAAATTATACAGAATGCCTTCTCCTTAGCATCTCGATGGTAGCATTGTGAGATAGGCTTGTTTATGAACGGGTGCTTTCTATGCCTGATAATTACATGATGTGTCCCTGGTATTAAGTGAAGACCTTTTAAAGTGCATGTACCTTTCAGGTTGATGTATTTAAGTTGCTTTACCAAAACATCATATGTTTTGCCATTCAGGTGTTGATTCACTTAAGAAGTTACTACACAAATGCTTTTAAAGGCAAACATGTTCTTGTAAAATAAAAGCACCTCTGAACAACAGCCCTTGAATTGTTTAAATAGTGGCCAAATTTATCTTGTCCAACATCCATCCATATATAGATTTAATACAATAATGATCATCAAACTTGGGGACAATGTCTAGAAGCATTATCGTATGCTTAATTAGCATTGGCATAATCAGTTCCCTTAAAAGCTAGAATGCTGGAAGCACTTTTTAATTATGGCATCTCAAGTAAACACAAATAGGAAAATTAACCTTGTCAGCTTAAAAATTTTGTGGATGTAAAATGTCCACCATGTTCACTAACCAGTGAGATTGCCTGTAGGTCTTCTGAATGTTTGCCCTTGAATTATCCAAAAATTGCCCAATTGACATTTTCCGCTCACTAACTACATTTGTTGTAATTGTATCATCGTCTAGCTTGGTAACAATGTTTGTGGGCATAAAATCTTGGCCATGTAGGATAACTAACCAGATGCCTAAAGCATTGCTGGATAATGGCCATTTAATTACCCAAAGTTCACCAAATGCATGTATTCCACTCTCTAACTCAATATCAATTTAACTCAGACCTTTCAACAGGTATATTTTGCAACATGTTGGCACTCTTGTGCTACCATGAAAATAGCAATAACTAGTTGGTGGTTTTAAATCATGCTCACACATGTATGTAAATACTTTGTAAATACTATGTAAATACTATTGGCTGGTTTCTTTTTTGCAGGTATAGAATGGCCATTGTTTATAAGAGTTGGTACACTGTTTGTCTCAACAAATGCATCCCAAATCAGGTATTGCTTAGAAACATTCTAAAAAAAAACAAAAAAAACAGAGAACCATACTTATGTTGTTGAGTGCCAGACCCGTAATCTCAAAAACATGTCAAAACAATCTAAGGACAACTTTGACAAAACAAAGTTAAACACATTCAAATTTTAAAGTATTGGAATAGGACAATGTTTCAACCAAATGATTTGTTTCAGTAATGGATTCTGACTTCAGTAAGGTGATGTATCCCAGTAAGGCTACATAATTCAGTAGCTAAGTGCTAGCCAACATGATGTTACCCATTATCTTAGAGGACCCAGCCAAAACAATGGTACCCGTTTGTCTCAGAGGACCCACCAATCACATGCCCTGGTGGCGCTCCTGTCATGTAAGTTTGTTCAGGATATTGCCTCATGTCATAATTAAATGAGTTGGGGACACATTTCAGTAAAAAGCGGGTTATAAAACAGCAGTAGGTTATCTACGGGATAATAACTTGGTGTTAAATCTGTCTGACCTATTGTCCAGTTTCCCGTTTGTTCCATTCTAGTCGCTGCTGCAGTTAATAACGATCTGTCACTGCGGATGTCATTCCAAGAAATTGACTGGACAAATATAACTGAGGAATAAGAAAGGATGGCATGGTTTTATTCTCATTGTTTTGTCTCTGTTTTGTATGAGACACTTGCTGCATCTCTTGGGACCTTGTGGTTGTAGGATGTACCTAATTGCCAGCACCAATATTCTTTACCCAAAAAATGATTTGGGTAACTTGGGAATGTAACTGTTTATCAGAGTCAAGTTCTACTGGTTAAAAAGTATGATGAAATCCCTGGGTTGTTTTGTTTTGTGTCGCCTTAAAAGAGGACATAATTATAGGAGTTATTGTAATAGAAATCACTAAGGCTATTGTCCTTGTGGTTAAATTTACTTTGGAGCAGCAAACCATCAGCTATTACCCCAATAATGTACTCTTAATTGTCAATGTTTGTGTACTAAAAGAGCCAACCTCTTCATTTAGAATTTTTTCTTTTATGTGTAAGAACACATTGGTAATCATAAAAATACTTTCATAAGGACATACTACCAGATGCAAGTATGTACTTGTGGCTCTTCATTTCTGATGCAAAAGATATGGATGGACCCATCATTTATTCAGCTGTCTACAAAGAGACACTCAATATACATTGGAATTTCAAGACCAAATGAGTTCCATAATTTAGACCAAAATACAGCAAGCAACTACTATGGTTTACTTGTTGATATAGATAATAAAAGTACATAAATAAATATTCGGTCATAGTATAACGGTGTTCGCATTATTGCAAGAATTCTGAATAAAACTTTGTTAAAGATGATTTACATGCTTTTGTTTGCAACATAACTGTAACATGAGTGGAAAAAACAACTAAACACGACATGACATGGGGTAAAAGTGACGAGGGTGATGGTTCAGAGAAAAACAAGATCAATAAATAGAAAAGTATACAGATATAAAATTAACTTTATGTGCTTGAGTGGCATTACAGATTTATTGTTTCAGATTGAATTCTGTATTTTTAGTAGAATGATATTTAAAAGTTGGATGTTGATTATCAATGTTTATAGAACTCAAATGGTATATAAGCTTGAAGTTTTAATTGAAAAACCTTTGCCTTTTATCAATGTTACATTTCTGGAAGACAAATTCTGAAACACTCTCACAGAAGACAGAAGCAATTATACATGTTTCACTTTTAAAAGATTTCAATTAAAAAAAAATCAATGGACATGTTACAAATATCTCATGCAGTAATGTGTGACACACTTTCTGTCAGGCTATTAGAAATGAGCCGCGCTCTGAGAAAACAAGGTTTCATGTACATGCGTAAAGTTCTGTGCCAGATTATCTTGTACAGTCCGCAGAGGCAAATCAGGGACTACACTTTCCACTTTTATGGATTTTTTCATCTTAAGGAAGTCTCTTCTTATAGAAAATCCAGTCAAGATGGAAAGTGTTGTCCCAGATTAGCCTATGCGGACTGCACAGGCTAATCTGGAAGGACAGTTCACACATGCATTAAACCCAGTTTTTCCAGAGCACAACTCCAATCAGAGCATTTGGAACAGTTAGTTCCAGGATTGTGCTCTGAGTTTCTGTTGTTATTTAAATATGAGAATATTGCTTCTGTATTTGAGACATTTAATTTCCATACCTTTATTGCAAATATTTTTTGTCTAAAACAATTTTGGACTACAAAAGGTTTTCAATAAACATTGTTAGAAAGGAAGACTGAGCTGATCTTGATTGTTTGGTTTAACTTAACTGAAATTGAAAACAATTATTTGGACACTAAATAAAACTGGATTTTTGCTTATTAGGGACTTCCTTTAATGGGACTTGTTTACAGATTTTGGCATGTTATGAAGTTTGACATTAAATGCTTTAAATTGATAAATAAAAACATCAGAACTAAAGAGCTACAATATAAAAAGAATAAAAGCAAAAAACAAGGGAAAAAAAGATTTAACCACACCAGGGCTCAAACCACTGACCCATGGAGTAAAAGCCAAGCGCCGATTCCACTCAGCCATCCGTCTTCACGTGTGTATGTGTGTAATTCAGCATTTATGTTCGGATCGCCGTTGAGTCTTTACGACCACATTATGTGCGGACCTGACCATCCGTCTTCACATGAGTTGCCATTTATTTTATGCTTTGTATAACCATCACCGTGTTGTTACAAAATATAACAATTACACAATAAATCAAAATATATTAATCGTTTGGCGTCTGAGACGCTGTATAATTTTATCAATTTCTAATGATGATTTTTCGTAAACGAAAGTGTATTTTCAGTATAAGTCTGCGGCATTAGGGTTATTTCGCACACTGACGTACATTGTTCATTTATTTCTTGAATCTGTGACAAAAAGTTGAACAATTTTTATTTTGAGAAACTGTGAACAAATCCCTTTAAATGTAAAATACAATAAAAGCGAAAAGTGTTTTCCCTGATAAGCCTGTGCATTTCCCAGAATGTGACCCATATGCAAGATCTTGACTATGCTCCCTGAATGCAGATCCAACATTTGACCACTCAGTTGTATTTGTTTTGCTTATTGCTGGCACAATGTATATTTCTCATAGTTATGAACCCCTCTCTGCATACATTATCTATCTGATAACTAACAACTTTTGTTAAAAAGATCACAATTCCTATAATTGTATATAAATAAGTTATTTAAATAAAAACGCATAATCTGGTCTGAGAACTGCAGAGATTGGCCGTAAGCCTGTAGACTGGCCTTAAGCCTGCCTGAAAATAAGATATTCTTGACCATGCAATTCTGAGGACATCACACTGGCTAGATGTGTATGGCCCTGTTTTATACAGATATATCAGAAAAAAATGGGCATGTTCTTCAGTTTATTGCTATCTGTTCAACGTGTGATGTATATTTATTCGCTGAATAAATTTCAACAAACTTTTTTTTTTATAGTGCATTTTTTTTATCAAATTATAGTATTTTTAAATAAGAACTTCTTTCAAAGGATTGGGTAAGAAGCATAGTAAAACAGGACCCAGCTCAGTTTGCACTGCTTCTGCACTGAATACTTGAAATAGATTGACTTTCAGCATGCCACAATGAAAATGTCAGATTATTGAATTGGTTTCTTTGATTTAACTTCAAGTTATTACTTTGCCATTAACAAATAACTGGCAGTTTAATAAGCTTGATTTCATTTGAAATACTTAAAGATTCTCAAACAAGCATAAAGATATCGCCCCAATTCGTCACATGAGTGATTTACAATTTTCTGGAAAATTAAGGAGGTTGTAAAATTGTGTATTTCTTGCCACGTGTGCATGTAATGGGATTATGTATAACAAGTGCAAGGTTTTCATGCCAACATTCAAATATGTTTACTTGTTTGGATGTTTCTTGTGATCAGTTTGTGTTCATGTGTTATAGATAATGGGGGTTGGGTCTCCGTCCTGATCGGTGATCCTTCAACATTTGGGCTGAGTGACGTTGTTGAGACTTTGATCTTGAATACACATGCACAATATGTGTACAATGTGGACAATTACCATTTGGAAAGTTTAAATGATGCGAAAGATTAGACCAGGAGCACCTGAATTGTTGACCCTTTCTCACAAGGTTTTACTAACTGACATCTAAACTTGTGTTTTGTTTAGTTAATTGGCACTAATTTAGAGTCAATATATAATGTTTGTATATTTGAGTGTGTGTACATGCTATACAAACATGAAAAATAAAAGTTAAGAGCAAGTCACCTAAAATTAAATTTCAGATCTAGTCCACACTTTGTTGTAAGATATATTCTTAGTGCATGTTTTTCTGTGCGTTCCAGAAAGAAGTTCAAGTCGCGGTCTGGTGACACGGTGAGGCTGGTAGATCTACTTGATGAGGGATTTGCCCGAACTGGACAGAAACTGGTGGACAAGGGTCGAGACAAGGTGAGGGTCAACTTTAAGAGAGGGCTGGGCGAGAATTTGTTGGAGTCTCATTCTTGGAAAACGAGACTTAATGCATGTGCGTAAAGCGTCGTCCCAGTTTAGCCTGTGCAGTTCGCACAGGCTAATCAGGGACGACACTTTATGCCTAAACTTGATTTTTGCGAAGAAGAGACTTCCTTTAAACAAAAAGTACCATAAAATTGGAAAGTGTAGTCCCTGATTAGCCTGTGCAAACTGCACAGGCTTATCTGGGGCGACACTTAAATTTACGCCCAGCGTTCGTAGAATGCAGCTTCTTGTATCTGATTTGGATATGTACATAGTTACAAGAGTTTTTCATTCAGTCTTAACTGAGCGTTTAATTGCTATTGTTGTTAGTAGACTTGTTGTTCTGATTGGATGGTATTTTATTTACCATTTTTTAAATGAATGATGGTTTCCATAATTATTGTCTACAAGATGTAGCATATTTGAATGTTTTAGGAACATTAGTGTTAAGTAATAGAATAAAACATTCTCTGTATTCTTTTCTTTGCTCTTTCTTTTCTTTTGAAATTAATGCCACCGTTTTGTGATAAGGCCATTCTAATGTGGGTGTAAATTCATTTCTCCTGTGACATTTCTAGGTAAAGGAATGTTTTCAAACCCCATACCGTACAACTGATTTACCCTTTTAATCATTCCTTTCTCAGAGGCAAATTGAAAATGGCTATATGCAACCAGCATAAGAACAAAACAGCCTGAGAGTAGCCTGCAGGCTGTTTAAGTTTTTTGCTGTTTGCTGCTCATCAGTATCTTAGGGTTGGAAATGAAGCCTTTAAAACTTGAATCTAGTAAAAAAATGTCTTTAATTTAATTTTAGCCTCGCTCGTGAAAATAATGGGGTTTAATGCATGTGCGTAAAGTGTTGTCCCAGATAAGCATGTGCAGTCCACACAGGCTAATCAGGAACAACCATTTTCCGATAGACTGGATTTTTGTTAAGAAGAGACTTCCTTACAAAAAAATCCATAAAAGCGGAAAGTGTTGTCACTGATAAGCCTGTGTCTGCACAATCTGGGACAACACTTAAAACACATGCATTAAGCCCAGTTTTCCCAGAACACAGCTCACCTGATATTCTGCAGGAGCTTTCAGCGCAGGAGTTCAAGGCAGCCCAGGAGGCCGTGGCGTACGGCTGCATCAAGTATGCAGACCTCTCCCACAACAGATGCAACGACTACATCTTCTTCTTTGACAAGGTATATAACTAGAGTTGTTTATTTTGTGTGGACGGTAAAAACTTTTAATTCATGGGCTCAGCTGTTTAAAATCGTTAGTGGCCATTGAAGGTTACATTGTGTCAAATTTAGAATGTACAATTTAAATTACAAGCCAATGAAATTTATTATTATAAATTAAACATTATTTTCGTATAATCTTTGATGACCTATTATCTGAAAGTTCAAATGTGTTATATTTGTTTTGCATAAATTTGTTCATCTGAATCATAAACGTTGTGGGCGTAATTGGTACTTTCAATTTTGAGAAGCTAAACACTTACCATATTTCTTTCATGTTCATGAAAACACAATGCTGTGGCTGTCATTTTATCAATTAAAGTGAAAACATAATTTAAAAAAAAAGACTTCTTTTGTGATTGTCCAAGATATAACTGGAATTCAACTTTCAAGCTTATCTGTGCATTGTTATTAATGCACACTGTATTATTTCCTGCTAGTTCAGAATTGTTTAATAAAAAAAAGTGGGTGTATGCTTATCCTGTTATATCAATTGCTAAAGATCTCTGATGGAAACTAAAACGTTAAACCTTGTTATAATGTTAAATATTTGCATTTCATTGAAACGTTTCTTGCCTATAAAAAGTCTAAACCCTAACCCTAACCCTAACCCTATTTACTCTACGCATACACTCGAATCAGGTGGGTTACTCCCCTTGAATTTCCTCGTTAAGGTTTCTGTTGGTGACACATTCTTTGGCCAAGAAATGTTGATACAGTGAACAGTTTGCCATTATTGCACAACGTGCCACATTTTAATGTTCAATAAGTGTATATATAGTCACAATATTCATTTCAAATTTATAGTGAAACACAAACACACAAAAAATATATATGAACGTAAGTCAGTAAGATTATTTTTTCACGTGTTACATTAAGTTCAATTTTTATGCCCCCGAAGGTGAGCATATAGTGATCGCACTGTCCGTCTGTCTGAAATTCCGTCACACTTTGCGTCTAGGTTTCGAAAAATATGGAAAAAAAACTTTGCGTTTAGGTTTAGAAAAATGTGGATAAAGGGGGCATAATTCATCCTATGGTGACAAACCTTGTTTTAATTAAATCTGTAGAAGAATAATTTGTTTATGAAATATTTGATAGTAAGGAAATATTCTTGTGCATGCAGTTTAATCTCACAAAACACAAATATATGACAAATCTGCGATGTGAAAATATCAAAATAAGTAACAAACACATCATGCATTCAGGTCCATCGCGCGAGCTGCCAATTTAAGTCCAGAGCAGCTGCGGACGGCCATCAAGAAAGAAGGCGTGTCCCTGGCAGACGGAGGTAGTGGAAGCTTGCCAAGTGCATCCTGCGTTTCTCCGAGGTCGTGTCCAAGTGCCTCGATGATCTACTGCTGCACAGCCTGTGCGACTACGTGTATGAGCTCTCCTGCACGTTCACTGAGTTCTACGACAAGTGCTTCTGTAACGAGAAGGATCGCACAACTGGTGAGCCTGCACATGCTTTTATACTTATCACTTGTTAATACATATAAGCCACGATCTGGGAAAACCGGGCTTAATGCATGTGCTTTAAGTGTCACAGAAAAGTGTAGTCTGCGCAGGCTAATTAGGAACAACACTTTCCACTTCTATGGATTTTTTTTCTTTAAAGGAATTCCCTTATTAGCAAATATGCAGTTTAGGCGGAAAGTGTTGTCCCTTATTAGCCTGTGTAGACTGCACAGGCTAATCTGTGACGACTCTTTATTCACATGAATTTTTCCCAGAGTAAGGATCATATTTCTCTAGAGAGATTGAAACACTGATTGTGTATTTAAATCTTGTAAACAAGTAAGTTTTGCTAAAACTAGAAATAACAAATCTCTTTGCCAGCAGAAAACCATGGGTTTCACATAGAAACTTTGATCTAAAAGTTTTCAATTAATTTCAACTTAAGTTATAAGGAGCTTTGAGAATACCAACCCTAAGACTTTATTAACTGGTAAATTATTCTCATTATTTTGGACACTGAAAGAAACTCAATACTTTGACTGAGGTCTTAATTTCATGTCGTTGCTTACATTTACAGGGGCAATACTGAAGATGAACATGGGGCGTATAGTTCTATGTGAGGCCACAGCAAACATCATAGCTACTGCATTGCACATTCTGGGCATCACACCTGTAGAGAAGATGTGATTGGTTAATGGCCGTCACCCGTAGAGACGATGTGATTGGTCGATGGCCTTCACCCGTGTCATATCCTGTTAAATGGCTGTATTAACTGTACTTTATACAAAGTTATGTGTAAAAGCATGACTCATTGATTATTTACGATTTCAGTTTCCCAATGGTTATCTTGCCAATTTTGACAAATGGTTTGAAAGCTAGAAAACATTGATATTTGTGGTGGTTTAAATGATAAGTCAAAGTTAAGTTGGTGATGGACGGATATAGCATATCCTATGTCATTAAAATGGCTGAATTCTTGATAATATGTGTGAACTTTTGCTTGAAAAGGAAATAAAACAATAATTATATGAGTGTTCATCCTGATGTTTGTTGTTGTTTCGGTGTATTTATTGTCCAGGCACTGGTCGACATTTTCTGTATAAATTTAAATGTGTCCTGTTATTTCCATATTACTTTGCTCTGATCATATAAACAAAGACACTACAATCTACTAAATCAGTACGTATGTAATCTTATTCACCTTACAGCTACATAGTTGTCATGTGAGCCCATTTCAAGTAATACAAAATTATTAGAACAGCACAGAATCAGTTTACAAGTTGATTTGCGTTTAATATACATTAATTAAATTTGAATGCAATTGTCCTGGAAAGCTTTGTTGATAATATCCAAGGCCTACCATGTTAAGGTCAAGGTTTGTGGTCCTTATAAACGAGTCACGCTCTGGGAAAGCTGGACTTAATGCATGTGCATGAATGTAGTCTGCACAGTCTAATCAAGGACTACACTTTCTGCTTTTACCAATTTTCCATTTAAAAGAATTTTCTTGCGTAAAATGTTTTCCAGTGTAGGCAGAAATTGTTGTCCCTGCTTATCTGGGATTTCATTTTACGCACATGCATTAATCCCAGTTTTTCCAGAATGCTGATCATACAGACTTATTGTCAAAGTTCTACATCCACAAAGTGATTTATGGGTGTATCAAAGTCGTATGTGGGTGTCAAAGTGGTATGTGGGTGTATTTATCTCCAGGTGAAGGATCTAGTTATTTACGGAGGCACTTGTGTATATAAATGACAAAAACTATCATAAGTACCTGTATACAATATTTGAAATGCAATACTTTGAAATCTTGATACTAAGGCACTTCAAAATGATGCATTATGAGATTTGCATTGGTATAAACTATCCTATTTGTATATTTTCTATTTCAGTGAATGCAAATACTTTTAAGAAAGCACCTGGTTAGAAAATTGCAAATGTTAACGGACCTCAGCCTTTGGCTTCTGTCGGATCAAAGTGTTGAGCTGACTGGTTGGTCACATCTACGAGACCCTGAGTACTCTATACTGTTTCTTATATGACATTTACACTATGAACAACAACACAAGTAAATTTTGAAACCAGTAGGACAAAGCAGCACATATAATGTTAAAATTATCTGTTTACTTCAGTAAAAATTATCCTTTAGAAGACCTGATATAGACTAGAAAACAACCTCTATTCTTTCACATGATTGCCACCTTGTTATAGACCATTTTCTGGCATAATGAAATATGTCGAGTTTCCAACAGAGGATGTGACTATGCAACAGAAATATCCTTTATAAAATAACAAGGTTGTGAAATTATACAGAATGTCTGCAACTTAGCATCATGAAGGGTAGCATTGTGAGAAAGACATGTTTATACATGCATTGTGAGATAGGCATGTTTATGGATGGGTGCTTTTTTTGCCTACTAATTGCATTATGTGTCCCGGTGGTTGATTAATTTACGTGACACATAGAGAGCTGTTAACTCCGCCCTCTGATCATATAAAAAAAACAGTATCCCCCCCCCAGCTAATTATACATGTTGGGAATGTAAGGGTTTATTCGTATTTAAAAATTGTTTTCTCAGTAATTATGAAATTAATATTTCTATAACTGATTATGATGTCCTATAAATCATAAATACAACTCTATTCATTACTAATTTGTTATTATTTTAGAACAGCAAATTGAATATGAACATCCCAAAATTTCTGTTTATTAAAAAAAGGAACACATTAAAAAGATTTATAAAATAAGTGATAATCAATTAAATAATTCATCATATTCATCAACTTATTTTCAGTGATTGTTCTACTTAACATTCAATACAGTTGCAATGGGTCATATTTAAATGTCCTTGAGTGTTATTCAGCAGCTTAGTGCCAGCCAAAATGATGTTGCCCATTTGTCTTAGAGGAAACAGCCAAAATGATGTTACCCATTTGTCTTAGAGGAAACAGCCAGAGTGATGTTACCCATTTGTCTTAGAGGAAACAGCCAAAATGATGTTACCCATTTGTTTTAGAGGGCCCAGCCAAAATGATGTTACCAATTATCTTAGAGGAAACAGCCAAAATGATGTTACCCATTTGTCTTAGAGGAAACAGCCAAAATGATGTTAACCATTTGTCTTAAAGGAAACAGCCAAAATAATGTTACCCATTTGTTTTAGAGGAAACAGCCAAAATGATGTTACCCATTTGTCTCAGAGGACCCAGCCAAAACAATGTTACCCATTATCTAAGAGGACCCAACCAAAATAATGTTACCCGTTATCTGAGAGGGCCCAGCCAAAATAATGTTACACATTATCTGAGAGGAACCAGCCAAAATAATGTTACCCATTATCTGAGAGGACCCAGCCAAAATAATGTTACCCATTTGTCTTAGAGGAAACAGCCAAAATGATGTTACCCATTTGTCTCAGAGGACCCAGCCAAAAAAATGTTACCCATTATCTGAGAGGACCCAACCAAAATAATGTTACCCATTATCTGAGAGGACCCAGCCAAAATACCAGGAATCGAAAATTAGTTCAACACAGGCTCAGCTTATTTACTATTTAGGCTTAAAATTATTCACCACAACCGCAGTTCCATGTTAAGACCTTTCCACATAGAATATACATTTAATCATAAAACAAAACAGTATTTCTTATACTAACAGAACTCACAATTTTATAACTCATAATTTACTTCCTCTAAAAACTGAGCCTGTGATGATTGCTCCATCGGTTACTGTATTCAAAGATTGATTTTACTGTAATTACATTCCATTGATTGCTGAGAGAAAGACAGAATAATATGCAATATAAATACCACTTCTTCCACAATGCTGTCATACTGCCTTGTCCTCATGCATTATTTTGTGAAGTTAGAATAAGACATCAATCTTAGAATAAATTATTAAAACAATGCTTTTAGTAACATTCAGTTTTACTTGTTGTGTATCTGAATTTAGATGACCATTAAGTCAAATATGAATAAATATGTGTATCATTGAAATTAGTTGAACCACAAAACTGTAAACTTAAAAAATGAAGCTTTGTCCATGCAGCAAAAAAATACAGCGGAATGATCAATACAAAAGCACTTTTATTGACAAAATCATCAAAATTTGCTTATTTTACCAAATGGATTGACAGAATATATTTTACGGATTGTCAAAATATAACGAACATACATATACAGCATGAAATGCACAGTTTTGTGTACATCCAAATAAGGTCCATACTAGGTTTGATATCTGATTCCAACTTCAACTAATGCAGCGCTTCATCATACCACAATTCTGATATCAACATGATATAAAGTTGCTTGATATTATTTTTATATCAGGCTAGAAGGTGTTTATATCAGTCATTGTTAGGCGGCACATCATATTAATCTTAATCAACATTTTCTGGAGAAAAAAATCAGATTCAGAAAAAAGATTGATACCAAGATGAATGCCATTTCAGACACAACGCAACAATAACAGCAAAGAAAACTTCTCATGACTTCATGATTAACACATCGAACATTAAAATGATTCCACCTGACAATGGTCAGGGGTTCAGATGTATGATAAACATAATAACAGGTTACTGCCCTATCGTATAGTATTATATATCAGGCACCAATAAAAATAGGTGATACAAAACGATAGGACAAAAACCTCTTATTTCCTATTTCATCAACAATATGACATGTTTATACATATAATATATTTACAAATATCAGTTTCAATTTAGGACAATAAAATCCATTGACTTAGTCTCATAGGAGCTAACCCAGACAATTCCTGTTATGAAAGTCATTAAAAAGAATTAAAATGGCTGCAACTCAATGAAACTTACTGGCTTTTCATAAGCGCTTGTGCAAGTATTTCATTGCCAGACCATTACTGTCCAACATGAAATCATGCATTTAATAACCTATGGCTGATGCGTGTTTGCTTCTGGTGAACAATATAAGAACAATTTTAGAAATTATCCTGAACTGTGCTTTAGTTTATGAGCAGAGCAAAAACTGCCTAAAAAGTGCAGTTACAATCCATAAAAGATTTAAGAAATGTTAAATGAGATGTTTTTAGAACAACAAGAACTGTTCATTGTCCTGAATAGTTAAAAAAAACTTTGATCAAATGTATTTCTTACACTTAAACACTATACAAATCTATTTTTCTTTCATTTGAACACTTCGTCAACTGTAATTTTTCAGAGGTCTTAAAACAAAAAGTATCGTTTAACATGTATGTATTAATGTGTTATTGAATATTTTAAAAAATAACAGTTTGTTCAGTTTTTCCGTTCTTGAACTGCAACGAACTGAAAAAAAAATGAAATTTAACTGTTCTCAAGTTCTACAAATGTTTTATTCAACCTGAAAATGAATTTGAATTATTCTTGCACATTTTCAGAGCATTTTTTCTATCTTTAGGTTTAAAAAAAATTAGTATACGATCAGTAAATAATCACTATCAAATTTACACCAAAAGCTGCAGAATAGTTAACAGATTAAATGAAAACATATGTTAGAGATCTCTTTTAATGAAGTTTAAGAAAAATGTCTGATTAAATATCTAAATATCTAATGTCCGAACAAAATATCTGTCTGGAATATCCATATAGTTTTGTTTTTAATTTGTCTTTCAAAATATATTGCATGAAATATTTCTTTAAGTCAACTGTTTAAATATAGGTTATACAAAAACTTATAACATTAAACAAAATCTTTGTACAAACAATTTATTAACGTGCCATGAAGCAAATTTCCATTTTCCCTCTTTTTGAAGATTTTAAAATCAAACAGAAACAACATACTGAATTCGATTTGTTTTCAAGACCAGTTCAAGAGTAGTTTTATATTTTATACAATGTACGTAGATAGTCCAATAATCTGCGAACGCAGATTAAAATTTACAATACAAATTACAATTTAAGATATTTCCAACCACATTCAATCTTCTAGATTTCTTCTTAAAGTGCAAAATAAGTTTCAAGGAGAGTTCAATCCTATTTTAAACACTGACAATATTCTGGCAATGTTTTCATTATAAATTATTGGCACCCTGTACTGTACAGAGTATGTTATTGAACAGTTCAATTTACCATTCTGTAGACATGTTCATGATAATTTTCAAAACAGATGTTTTAATTTCAGTTTTTGCACAGTCCATGAACAGTCCTTTAACATAGTAAAAAAGAGTTTTGGCTTGGTTTGATTTCCATGTTTGTCTTATTTGTCCCATGTTTTCATCATAACAATGTTCAAATCACTGTCATTTGTCTTTAAATGGCTTGATCATTGTCATTTTGTGATGGTTTCATAACTCAAACAGTGCTTTAATCGTGTTCAATTATGCAGCTATTGGATATTTTGCATCCATGTCCTGTATGATTGGGACATTGTCACTAAAAATGTTTAAGCGCTCCTGAACACTTGTTTTTGATTAGTGACAGATTGTCTTTCTCTTTCGTCATCAATATTTGTGTGACATCATATGACATTGTGCGGCACAATAAAGCTAAACATGATAGAATGGTGATAAACTTGGCATTAGAACATCATGGAGATGATGACCTGATTAAACATGCATGAAATTGTGAAAAGGTAGATCATGGCGAGGACATTTTGTAACATGCCAGTAGAGCATGACTGACCATCGTGATGTAAATTATAATTTAACTTCTTAGGATTTATTGTTTTCTCAGATTTTGTTGCAAAAACAGATTTAGATACGTCACATCATTGTTGAATTGTTTTTATCTTGGCAATGCAGTTGGAGTTTCCTCCTAACAATTTCAGCTAACAACTGCATCGTAATTTTCATAAACACATTCTAGATTTCATCTTAAATTCTGGAAAATATCTGCTGTAAAAACAACAAAGCCAATTACTTTCCAAACATTGATGCCTGCTTATTTCTGTTTCTTCAAAGCTCCTTGTGGCCTGTTCACCTTGTAAAGCTGTCTCCATCAACCATGACAGACTTTATTTGTTGCTATATCAACTGTATTGACACAACCTAATATATAAAGTGACACGTTTGACAGAACTGCTGCTCTTTGTTTGAAATGGTTCAAGACTACTGAAAATTGAGAAAGCCAAGTCTGTCAGGCACTGGTTGTGAGCTCAATATACATTTGTCATTGTAAATGGGATTGAATGCAGAATCTTTCATCTTGGATATTTGCATAGGAATAGAATGGTTGCCTAAGGAAAAGATTTTTAAGGGAATGATCCATTTTCAGAACTTCCTTATAACGAGTGCAAAGTTAATGATGTGAATGTCTTAAAGAGAACTATTAATATCAAAACATTGGTTCAATGTATTGACCAAGTTGTGTGTACAGATATAAGAATAGAATTGCTTCCTGGTGAAATGTTGATCTGATATAAAATGTGTGATAAAGAAGATGAATCAGATAATATAGATGTATTAGAATTCATGAGTTAGAGTCACTAAACGTTAGATTGTTAATTATGGTAGCTCTGCTCTATGGACAACATCAACACTTTATAGTATTCCTGTCTGCATAATAGTAAATACCTGTACATTGGCTTCTATGCTTAAATGCTCAGCTTTGGCTTGCAACACACATGACCTTTAGCAAATCTTTCCTTACACAACAAAGTCAGTTTGCTGACATTATTGCCTATGACTGGTGAATGGGCTTTGTTTTGTTTATGGTTGCACCATAACAGTTGAAATGTTTCCAGGCTCAATAAAGCAGTTTTTATTGTGGCATACGTCAAACAATACAAATAAAAATATTCCATACAGACTGCTACAACTTGGTGGGATTAACACCCACCTGTTGTTTTTATAGTTTTTCAGCTTTTCTCATGTTACTGATCTTGCTTCCAACAGTAGTACTTGCTTGGAGACATAGATGCAATGTTATTTAGCCTTAAATAAACATAACTATCAAGTAATGGCATAGTTTATAGACCAATTAATTAGATGATTGGAATGCAGTTTCATAGACTTTAAGTGCATCGACATAAAGATAGAATCTTTCAAAATTCTGTGATGGTACAGTAAAAGGTATGTTCAAAGAGGTTATATTGGTTTGCTTGAAAATTATGTGTGTGTTTTTTTTTTGTTTTTTTTTTTAATTCTGATGTAAGATTTAAATGCTAAAGTAACTGTGAGCGACCTTAAAACTCTTGTTGGAGACTACCCACACAAGTAATTCCAACAGTTCTAGCATATTAACTGGTCCATATTGCAACTTTATTACAGCACCTGATTTTTTCTTTATGTTTTGGAAAGCAAGACAAAGATTATGTTTACAAAGGTCAAAGGTCTCTTGGGACTGATGCCATTCAATATAAGAACAGGCCGGATCCATTACAGGATACGTTACACTATAAAAGTTGATGTATGATGCAATCAGGTTTGTGCTGGTCCTAATCTCCTGAACAGGTCTGCCAGATTTAGAGATGACATTTATTAAAAGTGTTGAGAATTTATGTACAGCAATTTCACATTCAACATTTATCAATGATATATTATTGGTTTGATGTGTTCAATTATTTATTGAAAGAATTTATGAGTATGATACTATTAAAGCGCATTAGTAGCACGGTTTATTATATATCAATTTGTTATATGCCTATGTGTTTGTATGTGTTTTAGTTGACGGATCTATCATTGGTTATTAATCAACAAACAACCATGTTGATTCTGAATGTATAAGACTACAACTGTGAGGGTATAAGCATGTGTTCTTTTATAGTGATAAATGAGCTGTGCTATGGAAATACGGGGCTTAATGCATGTGAGTAAAGTGTTGTCCCAGATAAGCCTGTGCAGTTTGCACAGGCTAAGCCGGTAGGACACTTTCCGAGTTTATGAACGTTTATTTTTAAAGAAAATCTCTTCTAAATGAAAATCCAGTCCAGGTAAAAAGTATAGTCCCTTAGTGTCAAACCAGATAAACCTGTGCAGTCTGCACAGACTAATCTGGTTGGACAGTATGGACATGCATTAAGCCCAATTTTTCCAGATCGAGGCTTAAATCATAATGACAAAAAAGTTGTTTATTTACCAATAAAGAAAGATAATGTAAAATAGATTTGCATTTGAAAAGAGAACTATATTGTACTATGCTGCTCCAATATGAGGGCTATTCGTTGCATCGTCAATTGGTAATTTAACTGAAATATTTGTGTGTTTGTAATGAAAACATAGCAGCTCATATAATGTGACAATTATCTGTTTACTTCAGTAATTTTCTCCTTGAGAAGATTGAGTATAGACCAAAAAGTAACATTCTTCTATTCTTCAAGCCACCTTGTTATAGAAACTTTTCTGGCATAATGGAATCTGTCAAGTTTCCATCAGAGGATGTGACTGTGCAACAGAAATGTCCTTTATAAAATAACAAGGTGGAGAAATTATACAGAATGGCTGCTGCTTAACAACAAGAAGGAAGCATTGTGAGATAGGCATGCTTATGGAGGTTTCTATGCCTTATTATACCGTGATGTGTCCCTGGTATTAAGTGAAGGCCTTTTAAAGTTCATGTACCTTCCACGTTGATGTATTTAAGTTGCTTTAAAAATACATGCATGTTTTGCATGCTACACAAGTGTATTTCAAGGCCAACATGCTCCGAAAAATAACATGATGTATAATGGGAACACCTGCGGTGGCAGGTTGGAAGGTGGTTTGGCTGTCTGCATCCAAGACAATGTCCCCTTACTATTTCAAAAAGTTTATTTTGGATTCTCATGAAATGTAATGATAATTCTGTATTCTCCTTTATGGATGTTCCGCGGCGCGTTTATTTTTATTTTTTTATTAAGCCAAAGCAACCTCTTCCACATTCTAACTCAAATAGTTTTAATCATATCATCTTCACATTGTGACAGAATGAGCCATAGTAAACATGTCCACTCTTTAACTCAAATAGTTTTAATGGTATCATCTTCAAAATGTGACAATATTTGTTGGCATAAAATGTCAACCAAGTTCACTAACCAGTGAGATCGCCTGTAGCTCTTCTGAATGTTTGCCCTTGAATTATCCGAAAATTGCCCGATTTACATTTTCCGCTCACTTACTACATTTGTTAAAATTGTACCATTGTCTAGATTGGTAACAATGTTTGTGGGCATATTGTCATGGCCATGTATACTTACCAGCCAGAGCCAGAACCAGTTTGTGGAAATTAAATTATGTTAACACATGCATGTAAATACTATGTTAATACTATTGGCTGGTTTCTTTTTTGCAGGCATAGAATGGCCATTGGTTAAGAAGAGTTGGTACACTGGTTTTCTCAACAAATGCATCCCAAATCAGTTATATTGCTTAGAAAAGTTTAAAAAAATAAAATAACAACAGGGAACCATACTTATGTTGTTGAGTGTCAGACCTGTAATCTCAAAAACATGTCAAAACCATCTAAGGACAACTTGGACAAAACAAAGTTTAACACATTCAAATTTAAAAGTATTTAATTATGTGGTTGTATCAAAATGATGTATTCCAGTAAATGATTTCCAAGTGCATTCTGCTGTGAGGTGCTGTATCCCAGTAAGGCTACATATTTCAATAGCTAAGTGCCAGCCAAAATGATGTAACCCATTATCTTAGATGACAGCTTAGTGCCAGCCAAAATGATGTTACCCATTTGTCTGTGAGGACCCAGCAAAAATGATGTTACCGATTGGTCTGAGAGGAACCAAATGATGTTACCCATTTGTCTGTGAGAACCCAGCTAAAATGATGTTACCCGTTTGTCTGTGAGAACCCAGCTAAAATGATGTTACCCATTTGTCTGAGAGGACCCAGCCACAATGATGTTTCCCATTGGTCTAAGAGGAACCAAATGATGTTACCCATTTGTCTGTGAGAACCCAGCTAAAATGATGTTACCCATTTGTCTGTGAGAACCCAGCTAAAATGATGTTACCGATTGGTCTGAGAGGACCCAGTCAAAATGATGTTACCAATTTGTCTGTGAGGACCCAGCCAAAATGATGTTACCAATTTGTCTGTGAGGACCCAGCCAAAATGATGTTATCCATTGGTCTGAGAACCCAACCAAAATGATGTTCCCCATTTGTCTTAGAAAAAACAGCCAAAATGATGTTACCCATTTGTCTGAAAGGACCCAGCAAAAATGATGATTCCCATTTGTCTGTGAGGACCCAGCCAAAATGATGTTACCCATTGGTCTGAGGGGACCCAGTCAAAATGATGTTACCCATCGGTCTGAGGACCCAGCCAAAATGATGTTACCCATTTGTCTGTGAGGACCCAGCCGAAATGATGTCACCAATTTGTCTCAGAGGACCCAGCCAAAATGATGTTACCCGTTTGTGTCAAAGGACCCAGCCAAAATAATGTTACCCATTTGTCTTAGAATACCCAGCCAAAATGATGTTACCCATTGATCTGAAGGAACCAAATGATGTTACCCACTTGTCTGTGAGAACCCAGCCAAAATGATGTTACCCACTTGTCTGTGAGGACCCAGCCAAAATAGTGTTACCCATTGGTCTGAGAGGAACAAGCCAAAATTGTGTTACACATTGGTCTGAGAGTACCAAGCCAAAATGATGTTACCCATTGGTCTGTAAGGTCCCAGCCAAAATGGTGTTACCCATTTGTCTGAGAGGACCCAGCCAAAATGATGTTACACATTTGTCTTAGAGGACCCAGCCAAAATGATGTTACCCATTTGTCTGAGGACCCAGCCAAACTGATGTTGACCATTCGTATGAGAGGACCCAGCCACAATGATGTTACCCATTTATCTGAGAGGACCCAGCCACAATGATGTTACCCATGTGTCTCAGAGGACCCAGCCAAAATGAGGTTACCCATTTGTCTGAGAGTACCCAGCAAAAATGATGTTACCCATTTGTCTAAGAGGACCCAGCCTAAATGATGTTACCCATTTGTCTCAGAGGACTTAACAATCACATGCCCTGGTGGCGCTCCTGTCATGAAAGTTTGTTCACATATATTGCTTCATGTCATAAATTAATGAGTTGGGGACAGGGTTCAGTAGAAAGCGGGTTATAAAACAGCAGTAGGTTATCTAATGGATAATAACTTGGTGTTTTATCTGTCCCACCTATTGTCCAGTTTCCTGTTTGTTCCATTCTGGTCGCTGCTACGGTTTTATAACGTTCTGTCACTGCGAATGTCATTCCAAGAAATTGACTTGCAAAATATAACTGAAGAATAAGAAAGGGTGACATGTGTTTATTCTCATTGATTTGTCCCTGTTTTGTATGCTACACTTGCTGCATCTCTTGGGGCCTTGTGGATGTAGGATGTACCTAATTGCCAGCGCCAATATTCTTTTCCAAGGTAAATGATTTGTGTAACATGGGAATGTAATTGTTTATCAGAGTCAAGTTCTACTGGTTGCAAAGTATGATGAATTCCCTAGGTTGTATTGTTTTGTGTTGCTATAAAAGAGGACATACTTATAGGAGTTATTTTGATAGAAGTGGCCAATGTCCTCTTTATTTCGTGCACAGACAAAAAATGTAGATTTTTCTCCATTTGTTATGAAACTGAAAGGAAATATTGGTAGGTCAATGATTAAAATTATTATCAATGTGTGGGCATATTTTCTTATGTAAGATTAACCCTCTGCTAGACGATACATCTAACTTATGGAGTTCTAGATTACTGGGAAGAATGTTGGTTAGGCTGTGCCACCTTCTATAATAATTACGTTGTCTTTATTTGTAGAATGTAACAGTAATGATGCCTATAAGTCTGGTGGCTTATATTTTTTATTCTGTCAACTTTTTGGCTCAGCTCAGCTCAAGGTCATCTATTGTGTATAGTCTATGTCCCGCGTTGTGCTTTGTCAAAATGTTTATTCCGACAAAAGTTAGTTCAATTTTAAATCTGGGTCAAGTGCATGAGGTAAAAAACAATGTCACCCAGGTGGTNCGAATAAGGCAAAAAGCCACATTTTGGTGAAAATTGAAGCACATGATTGGCGGTTTGAGTGGAAATATAATCAACTATTAACATACACACTTTAGTGTTATTGTTTTGTAGTTGGGTATTTAACCAAATTCGGATTTTTTTTTTAAATATTTATCTTTTAAAATCTTCCTTTTCAATAGCATGTCATTACTGTAATCTGTATAGAGTATATATAAACATAATTAAACAGAATATGCAAATTAACACAATTCCATCAACATATCAATCAAATCATGTTTGTCTTCTTCCATTTTCAGATTAAACTCTTGTATAACGTTAGTTCTTTGCTGACAGACTGATAAGACTGAACTCCAGTTTAAAAGAACTGTAATTTCCGAAAGTGTACTTTCCAGGATTGACGAACACACTTTTTTCATTAATTCTTACTAATTGCTGTATTACTAATTTAACTAATTGCTGTCTTACTAATTGCTGTACAAGTGGTTATATTTCATTTTCAAAACACCAGACATTCAGCATGTAGAAATGTTAATGAATCAGTTAATGTTAATGTATTATTCGGAGTAGTTTTTAAATTGCAATCTTTATAATACTTGCTGATTACGTGCTGTATGATATTATAAGGGGTTGCCGTGTCCTTACTTTACATGACAGTTAGATCTACGGTTTATGACTTATTTTATTTAACATTGTTAGTGTTGTGATTAATCTATAGTATGTTAAAAAAATAATATCATGCTCTTTATAAAATGTTTTACCTTGTTGTGATCAGCCTTGTTAAAAAAAATATGTAAACATTGTTTGCTTTTTCTTTGTCCCAAATCACTATTTAAATAGCATTTAAGGCCATATTTTGAAATTAATAATGGATACTAAAATTTTAATCAACAATTCGTTTTTTTCCCTCGCCAAAGGCGGAGAGATATTGTTTTGGCGTTGTCCGTCCGTCCTTCTGTCCGTCCGTCCGGCACTTTTGTGTCCGGAGCCATATCTTGAAACTTGGTATGAGTATATACATGGATAAGAGGATTATGAAAGCCAAATGGCATTGTACACCATCTGTTAATAACGGAGTTATGGCCCTTCGTATATATTCTGTGTCTATGCAGCATGTGGGGGTATACGTCACGTCTGTGACGAAGCTCTAGTTTGGCGGGGGATATCAATTCAACGAATTTGCTCGTTACCTATTGTATTCTTGCATTAATCCCATTGTAAGCTACCAATAAGGTGTGAAAAGGTGTGAAAACGTGTTTACCTTTGGCGATTACATGTATATACTGTGTTGATTGATACCAGAGGTTATAGCTGTTTTCAGTTACTTGAAATCATATAAATATATTATAAGTCATCTCTCTGTCTTTGAATAATTTGAGCAGTATTTCAGTATTAAAACAAAATAGCAGTTTTTAAGATCGTCATGGCATAATGGATATGATGTCCGCCTAGCGATCAGGAGGTCACGGGTTCGATCCCCACTGTAGGAGCGTTCTTTAGACCTCTCCCAAAGACATCAAGTACTGATTCTACACAGGAAACGGACTCGAGAGGGTTTTGATCACAAACTAGTACACGTACTTTAATATAAAACAAGTGTCACAGTAAATTTCTACCTTTACAATTGACGCAATTCTGGCTATCAGAAATATAAGCAAATTCACCGTGTTTGCAAAATTCACAAACATTTCCACGTCACTAACTTATACAGTAAATGATGGTGTCTTTATGAAATGGTAATTTAAATTCTCGGCGATTGTTATTTCTTTTCTCCATTGTCCACCATCCTGGAATAATGACTTATGGGACTCTTACATGTCAGACTACATTTTCTATACAAATAGTTATGTTCCGAGACGTTTGGGGTCAACTCCAGACGATCCGTTAGCATTTGTATACCCCTGCAAAGGAAGTTAATGACAGGGTTTGTATTGGAGTAAGCTGTCGGTTAATTGGTTTTTCGGTCAGTTTGTTTGTTTAATATGTTTGTGTACTTCTTTATTTCTCAAGCCTTTGAACTGAAACAATCATCAGCCTGAAATATAGATGTGCAAGGCACTTTTCACTCCAATTGATCCATATGTTCCTGAGTTTTTTGCTCTTGCATATGCCATTTTTATGTTATTCACCAAACTACTTTTACACGTATTGAAGCAAAAAAAATGAATCTTGAAATATGTCATCATCATTGTGTTATATAAGAGCCAACCTCTACTTTTGAAATTATTTTGTTTGTATGCAAGAACAAACTTGGTAATCATAAAAATACTGTCAAGGACATACTATACTACCAGATACAAGTATGTACTTATAAGCTCTTTATTTCTTATGCAAAATATATTGACTAATTTATTCAGCTGTCTACCGAGAGATACTCAATATACATTGGAATTTTAAGACCAAATGAGTTCTATAATTGAGACTAAAATACATCAAGAAACTTCTATGGATTACTTGCTGATCTAGATAATAAAAGTACATATATATTCGGTCATTGTTATTACGGTGTTCTCATTTAAGCAAGCATTCGGAATTAAATTTTGTTAGAGATGATTTACATGCTTTTCTTGCACTAGGGATGTTAAAATGAGTGGAGAAAAAAACTTACCAAGTCAAGACTTGGAGTCAGAGTGGCGAGGATGTTGGTTTAGATTAAAACGTTTTTCAATAAATAGTAAAGTATACAGATATAACATTGACTTTATGTGCTTTAGAGGCATAACAGATGTATTGTTTCAGATTGAATTCTGTATTTTTAGTAGAGTAAAATTTAAAAGTTAGAGGTTGATCATCAATGTTTATAGAAATCAAATCATATAGAAGTTTGTAGTTTTACTTGTACCACCTTTGCCTTTTATCAATGTTACATTTCTGGAAGACAAATTCCGAAACACTCTCAGAGAAGACAGAAGCAATTATACATGTTTCACTTTTTAAAGTTTTTAATTAAAAAAATCGGGAAGGGGAGGGGNGGGGGGGGGGAAACATGCTTCAAATGCCACATGCAGTAATGTGTGACATACTATCTGTCAGGCCATTAGAAATGAGCCACGCTCTGGGAAAACAAGGTTTCATGCACATGTGTGTAAAGTGTCCGCACAAGCAAATCAGGGACGACACTTTCTGAAGTCTCTTCTTATAAAAAATCCAGTCAAGATGGAAAGTGTTGTCCGAGATTAGCCTATGCGGACTACACAGACTAATCTGGGAGGACAGTACACAAATGCATTAAACCCAGTTTTCCCAGAACACAACTTCAATCAGTGCACTTTGAACAGTCAATGCCATGTGCTCTGAGTTTCTGTTGTAATTTAAATTTGAGAATATTGCTTCTGTATTTGAGACAATTAATTTCAGTGCCTTTATCGCCATAATTTTTTGTCTAAAACAATTTTGGACTACAAAAAGTTTTCAATGAACATTGTCAGAAACGAAGACTGACCTGATCTCGATTGTTTGGTTCAACCAAACTGAAATTGGAAACTATTTTTTTGACACTTATTTAAACTGGATTTTCACTAAGTAGGGACTTCCTTTAAACAAATAATACCATACAAGTGGAAAGTGTTGTCCCTGACTAGCCTGTGCATTACTTAGTCAAGTTTTCCCAGAATGTGGCTCATATGCAAGATATTGACTATGCTCCCTGAATTCAGATCAAATATTGGACCACTTACTTGCATAATATTTATGTTTTGCTAATTGTTGGCACAAGCTATATTTATCATAATTATGAACCCCTCTTGGCAAACCTTGGCATTTCCTATCTGATACCTAACAATTATATAAAAAAAGATCACAATTCCTATAATTGTATCTAAGTAAGTTATTTAAATTAAAACTCATAATCTGGTCTCATAATCTGGTGTCAGAACTGTAGAGATTGGTGGTAAGCCTGTTGCTAATCCTTCCTAAAAATGAGATTTTCTTGACCAATTCTGAGGACATCACACTGGCTACATAAGTTTGGCCTTGTTTTATACAGAAATATCAGACTTGGGCATATTCTTCAGTTTATTTCTATCTGTTCAAATAAAAGCGTGATGTCTATTTATGTGTAAGAACAATTCAACAAAACTATTTTGTTTTACTTGAGTGCAATTATTTATCAATTTAAAGTTTTCTAAAATAAGAACTTCTTTAAAATAAGACCCGGATCATTTTGCATAAATAAGAACTTCTTTCAAAGGATTGGGTAAGAAGCATAGTAAAATAGGGCCCGGATCGGTTGCACTGCTCGTGCACTGAATACTTGAAATTGATTAACTTTCAGCATGCCGCAATGAAAATGTCAGATTATTGCATTGGTTTCTTTGATTTAACTTCAAGTTATTACTTTTCCATTGACAAGTAACTGGCAGTTTAATAAGATTGATTTAATTTGAAATACTTAAAGATTCCCAAACAAGCATGAAGATATCGCCCCAATTTGTCACATGAGTGATTAACAATTTTCTGGAAAATTAAGGAGGTTGTTAAATTGTATTGCTTGCCACTTTTTGTGGGTGTTGTGGGATATTGCATTACTAGTGCGAGATTTTCTAGCCAACATTCAAAGATGTTTATTTGAATGCATCTTGTGATCACTGTGTACTCAGTGTGTTATAGATAAAAAGGGACTGTCTGTCCTGGTCCATAATCCTTTCATCTTGAATACACTTGCCCAATTTGTGTATGACAAATACATTTTTATACGCCCGTTTTTTCAAAAAACGGGACGTATTATAGTTTCACCCTTGGCGGGCGGGTGAGCGGCGTTCACAGCAGTGTCCGCTCTCTTATTCAAATAGGTTTCATCCGATCTTCACCAAACTTGGTCAGAAGTTGTATCTAGACAATATCTTGGTCAAGTTCTAATATGGATCATGCGGGGTCAAAAATTAGGTCACGAGGTCACTTGGTGCATTTCAAGCATTTAGCATTGTGTCCAAAACCTTCAAACGGGCGTATCTTGTGAAAGTTTGGCACTCTTGTTTACATTTTAATAATGCGAAAGATAAGACCAGGAGCACCTGAGTTGTTGACCCTTTGTCACAAAGTGTGACCTACTGACAATTAAAATTGTGTTTTGTTAAGAATGGTGCTAATTTCAATATCCTATGTATGTACATACTTTACATACATAAAACAACATTTCACATCTAGTCGACCCTTTGTTGTAAGACATATTGTCAGTGCATGTTTTTCTGTGTGTTTCAGGAAGAAGTTCAATACGCGGTCTGGTGACACGGTGAGGCTGGTAGATCTACTCGATGAAGGATTGGCCCGAACCAGACAGAAACTGGTGGACAAGGGGCGAGACAAGGTTAGGGTCAACTACATGTGAGGGCTGGGCGCAATGTGCTGGAGCCTCATTCTTAGAAAACTGGACTTAATGCATGTGTGTAAAGCGTCGTCCTACATTAGCCTGGGCAGTTTGCACAGGCTAATCAGGGAAGACACTTTATGCCTTAACTGGACTTTTGCTAAGAAGAGACTTCCTTTAAACAAAAAGTACCATAAAATCAGAAAATGTAGTCCCTAATTAGCCTGTGCGAACTGCACAGGCTTATCTGGGGCGACACTTTACGCCCAGCTTTCCTAGAATGCAGCTAATTGTATCTGATTTGGATATGTACAGAAGTTACAAGAGTGTTTCATTCAGTCTCAACTGAGCTTTAATTAATAATGTAGTTAGTAGACTTGTTGTTCTGATTGGGTATTTTATTAACCATTTTTTAAATGAATGATGGTTTCCAGATAATATTGCCTACAAGATGTAGCATATTTGAATGTTTTAAGAACATTAGTGTGAAATAATAAAATAAAACATTCTCTGTATTCTACTCTTTGCTCTTTCTTTTCTTTTGAAATGGATGCCACAGTTTTGTGACAAGGCCATACTTATGTGGGTGTATATTCATTTCTCCTGTGACAATTCTAGATAAAGGAATGTTTTCGAACCACATACCGTGCAACTGATTTACCCCTTTAATCCTTCCCCGCTCAGAGGCAAAGTGAAAAGAGTAACTCGCAGGCTGTTAAGGGTTTTTGCGTTGGTTTTTTGCTGTTTGCTGCTCATCAGTATCTAAGGGTTGGAAATGAAGCCTTTAAAACTTGAATATAGTAAGAAAGGTCTTAAATTTAAGTAAAGCCTTGCTATTAAAAAAATGGGGTTTAAGGCATGTGCGTAAAGTGTTGTCCCAGATTAGCCTGTGCAGTCCACACAGGCTAATCAGAGACATCACTTTTCCTAAAGACTGGATTTTTGTTAAGAAGAGACTTCCTTTAAAAAAAATCCATACAAGCGGAAAGTGTTGTCCCTGATTAGTCTGCGCAGACTGCACAATCTGGGACAATACACATGCATTAAGCCCAGTTTTCCCACAACACGGCTCAACCTTTGCTTTACTGATATTCTGCAGGAGCTTTCCGCGCAGGAGTTAAAGGCAGCCCAGGAAGCTGTGGCGTACGGCTGCATCAAGTATGCGGACCTCTCACACAACAGGTGCAACGACTACATCTTCTCCTTTGACAATGTATAACAAGAGTTGTTCCCCTTCTGTGGAGTAAAACATTTTATTTCCTGGTTCAGCTGTTTGAAATCTTCAGTATCCGTTGAAAGTTACAGCTTGTCACATTTAGAATATACTTTTTAAATCACAAGTACATTCCAATTATTATTTTTTATAATTTCAGTATAATAATTGAATATATAGTATCTGAAAGTTTAAATAAGTAATATTTAATTTGCATAGATTGATTCATCTGAATCTTAAAAGCTGTAGGCGTAGTTGATAGTTTCTATTTTGAGCAGCTAAACACTTACTATATTTCTTTCAAGTTCTTGAAAACACAATGCTGAATCTGTGATTTAATTCATTAAATTAAAAAAGATATTAAAAAAAGACTTTTTGTGTGATAGTCCAACATATAACTGGAATTCAACTTTGAAGCATATCTGTCCATTGTTATTTATTCACAATGTATTGTTTCCTGCTAGTTTAGAATTGTTTAATTAAAATAGTGTGCAAAGGCTCATCTTGTAATATCATGCTAAAGATCTTTGTTAAACACCGAAACCTTGTTTTATATTGGCATGCCATTGGAAGGTTTCTTGCCTATTGAGTCTAAGTAAGCAGATCTGAGTAAAATATGAGTCACACTCTGGGAAAACAGGGCTTAATGCATGCAAGTAAACCCTCGTCCCAGATAAGCCTGTGCAGTCCAAACAGGCTAATCAGGGACAAGACTTTCTGCTTTTATGTTGTTTGTTGTTTAAAGGAAGTCTCTTCTTTGCAAAAATCCAGTTTAGACAGAAAGTGTTTTACCTGATTAGCCTGCAGACTACACAATGCATGTGTGTAACTAGTATGCATAGGCTAATCAGGGACGCCCAAACTCAACTTTCCTTAAGCAGAGACTTCATTAAAATGAAAATTACCATGAGAGCAGAAATTGTCATTCCTGTGTAAACTGCACAGGCTAATCTGGGATGACAGTTTACACATATGCATTAAGCCCAGTTTTCCCATAAAGCTGCTCATATATTAGCAGACATTTTCTCCTCTGTAGATGCTGGACGATAGAGGCAACAAAGCTGCCTATTTACTCTACGCTTTCACTCGAATCAGGTGGGTTACTTCCCTTGAATGTCCTCATCAGGGTTTCTGTTGGTGACACATTCTTGGCCATAATTGCAGAGTGTGGCACATTGTTTTTGTTCAATAAATGTATGAATAGTAACATTTTTAATTTTTTTTAACCAAGTTTTCCAACGGAAAAAACTGGTTATTAGATTGGCGAATGCGGGCGGGCTGGCGGCTGGCTCGCGGGCGGGCGGAACAAGCTTGTGTCCGCTCTCTATTTTAAGTTTTTTTCATCCGATCTTCACCAAACTTGGTCAGAAGTTGTATCTAGATGATGTCTAGGTCAAGTTTGAATATGGGTCTTGCTGAGTGAAAAACTAGGTCATAGGGTCACTTAGTGCGTTTTTTTTAACTTTCAGCATGGTGTCCGCTCTCTAATTCAAGTACTTTTCATCCGTTCTTCACCAAACTTGGTCAGAAGTTTTATCTACGTGATCTTAAGGCCGTGTTCGAACATGGGCCTTGCCGGGTCAAAAACTAGGTCACGGGGTCACTTAGTGCATTTTAAACATTGAGAATGGTTTCCGCTCTCTTATTCAATTTCTTTTCATCTGATCTTCACCAAACTTTGTCACAAGTTTTATCTAGATGATTTTAAGGCCAAGTTCGAACATGGGTCTTGTCGGGTCAAAAACTAGGTCATGGGGACACTTTGTATGTTTGAACATTCAGCTTAGGGTCAAAAACTAGGTCACGGGGTCACTTAGTGCGAATGCGAAGCTGTTTGAAATTGAAAACCTGGTTTTGTGACAATTTTGTCCCTTGTTTAGTTTTGTGTTGTGAAACACAGACACACTAAACATTTATGAAATTAAGTCAGTGTCGTCAATGTTTCATGTTTTACATGAAGTTCAAATTCCTTGAATGAAATCTAGAATAATAATTTGTTAATAAAATATTTAAGGCTAAACTAACATTCGTATGCATGCGATTCATTCTCAAAAACCACAAGCATAATTATGACAAATCTGCTAATAGATGTGAAAATATCAAAATAAGTAACAAACACATCGCACGAGCTGCCAACAAAAGTCCGGAGCAGCTGCGGACGGCCATCAAGAAAGAAGGCGTGTCCCTGACAGACGAGAAGGAAGCTCGCCAAGTGCATCCTGCGTTTCTCGGAGGTCGTGTCCAAGTGCCTCGATGATCTTTGCTGCACAGCCTGTGTGACTACGTGTACGAGCTCTCGTGCACATTCACTGAGTTCTACGACAAGTGCTACTGTATCGAGAAGGATCGCACCACTGGTTAGCATGCACATGCTTTTATATTTATCACTTGTGAATACATATTAGCCACGATCTGGGAAAACCGGGCTTAATGCATGTGCATAGTGTTGTACACAGAGGCATATAAGGGACGACACTTTCTGGTTCTATGGAAAACAAATCAAGGACGTCTCTTCTTTGAAAAAATCCAGTTCAGGTGGAAAGTGTCTTCCATGACTGGCCTGTGAAGACTGCACAGGCTAATCTGTGACAACACTTAAGGCCTATGCATTAACCCGGTTTTCCCAGAGCTAGGATCAATATGTGTGAACTTTTGCTTGAAAAGGAAATAAACAATAATTATATGAGTGTTCATCCTGTTGTTTGTTGTTGTTTAAGTGTATTTGTTGTCCAGGCACTGGTCAACATTTGATGTATGAACACAATCTACTGTATCAGAAATTGTGTGATCTTATTCAGCTGACAGCTACATGTTTATCATGGGAGCCCATTTCAAGTGATACAAAATTATTAGAAGAGCACAGAATCATCATCAGTTTTTAAGTTATGTTGCATTTCAAATACATTAATTAAATTTAAATGCAATTGTCCAGGAAAGCTTTGTGGATAATATCCAAGATCAAGGTCATAGTTATACTTTGTGGGTCGATATATGAGTAACATTCTGGGAAAACTGGGCTTAATGCATGTGCAGTCTGCACAGTCTAATCAGGGACTACACTTTCTGCTTTAATGGATTTTTCATTTAAAACAAATTTCTTCTAAACCAGTTTTCCCAGAATGCTGATCATACAGACTTATTGTCAAAGTTCTAAATATGTGTCAAAGTGGTAAGTGGGTGTATCAAAGTGGTATGTGGGTGTCAAAGTGGTATGTGGGTGACAAAGCGATATGTGGGTGTCAAAGTGATCTGTGGGTGTCAAAGTGGTATGTGGGTTTCAAAGTGGTATGTGGGTGTATCAAAGTGGTACGTGGGTATCAAAGTGATATGTGGGTGTCAAAGTGATATGTGGGTGTCAAAGTGATATGTGGGTGTCAAAGTGGTATGTGGGTGTATCAAAGTGGTAAGTTGGTGTATCAAAGTGGTATGTGGGTGTATCAAAGTAGTATGTGGGTGTAAAAAAGTGGTTTGTGGGTGTATCAAAGTGGTAGGTGGGTGTCAAGTGGTAAGTGGGTGTATCAAAGTTGTATGTGGGTGTCAAAGTGGTATGTGGGTGTATCAAAGTGGTAAGTGGGTGTATCAAAGTGATATGTGGGTGTCAAAGTGGTATGTGGGTGTCAAAGTGGTATGTGGGTGTATCAAAATGTTATGTGGGTGTCAAAGTGATATGTGGGTGTCAAAGTGGTATGTGGGTTTCAAAGTGGTAAGTGGGTGTATCAAAGTGGTATGTGGGGGTCAAAGTGGAATGTGTGTGTCAAAGTGATATGTGGGTGTCAAAGTGATATGTGGGTGTCAAAGTGGTATTTGGGTGTCAAAGTGGTATATGGGTGTTTCAAAGTGGTATGTTGGTGTCAAAGTGGTAAGTGGGTGTCAAAGTGGTATGTGGTTGTCAAAGTGGTATGTGGGTGTATCAAAGTGGTATGTGGGTGTCAAAGTGGTATGTGGGTGTCAAAGTGATATGTGGGTGTCAAAGTGATATGTGGGTGTCAAAGTGATATGTGGTTGTCAAAGTGATATGTGGGTGTCAAAGTGATATGTGGGTGTCAAAGTGATATGTG
>VMBQ01000198.1:166520-184582 GCA_007657795.1 Dreissena rostriformis
AAAAATTGCAGTTTACCTCAAACTGTTTTTTTAAAGAAATAGTTTATATTAATTTTTTCGTCCGCTTACAAAAGTTAAAATCTTTTTCACAAAATGCAAAGAGTTTCATAATCCTGACTACTGTACTTTCATGAAATATCACTGACAGTATATTCTTGCTTTTACAATCAATGTCCATCGAACAATTAAGTGTGAGATCTGATATGGGTTACTGAACAGGTTGTAAATCAGATCTCTGTGTAAGGTCAATTACAATTATACTCGGGTGATTAAGCAAAATGTTTGAGCAAAAGCGTGTTGTATAGCTCACCTTAGACCATTCGTTGTTGACGGGGTCGTACGACTCGACGTCCTTCAGGTAATGCTGCCCATCATACCCCCCCACGGCGTAGAGCCGGTCACCAAGGAGACACATGCCCACAGCGTCCCGCGGGTTGCTGATCGGGGCAATCATGGTCCACTGATCAGTCTTTGGGTCATATCTGTGGCAATAGGGTGGGAAATGTTCTCACCAAGTTTCATAAAGACGTGACAATTGATATTGCCTGTACAGGACTAAAAAGGTTAAAATTTACTATGAATGACAAAAAAAAAGGCGTGAAAACAATACAATGCCTCATACCAAATATTGAACATTTGGGCCTTGTGATTTCACACAGATATTTGAATAAAAATCAGATGGATATCAAATAAGGGAAATAACATATTATGAAACCAGGAAAAATGATTTGCCAAGTTGTGTCCCCTAAACTGCACAGCAATAATTAATGATTTTCTGGTAGTTCGCTTTACCTATCTTTTGCAGATATCAAAATGAAAAGGAAATCAAGGGCCACCAGTGTTCATTTTAAGTCTGCTTTAAACAACACAACCATTTCATTGTTTGATTAATCTCAAATATGCCATAAAGGACACAATTTAGCAAATGTGAGAAAACTGTTGAAAATGATGAATATCTCTACATTTGTAAGTATAATTTACACATCATTTCATATCATACAAAAATAAAATCGATATCAACTGCTGATAACTTTTTGGGTAAATTAAAATGCACCGACCATGAAGATCAATTACTAAAGAACAATCTACATAAACAATTCACCAAAAGTTGTCTCCCATTACCTCTCAGCGCAGTCAAATCTGCAGCATGTGGGGTTGGTAGCAGGCGCCTCATGGCCCCCGACCGCGTACAGGAACCCGTTACACGTGGCCACCCCCACCCCGCCCCGCCGCTTGGACATGGGCGTACATGGCATCCACTTGTTGGTGTGGGGGTCAAAACACTCGACCGACTTGAGGCACGATGAACCGTCCCTGCCTCCCACTGCATACAGCCTGAAAGAATGTTACATTCCATAGTCAGACCACTGTATCCCATTATCACATTACATGGACATCTATTAAATATCAACATGTGAGATAAATGCTCCATTATCACATTATATAGACGTCAATGGCAGATCAACCTGTGGGATAAACGCTCCATTATCACATTAAATGGACATCTATGACATTTCAACCTATGAGATAATTAACGCTCCATTATCACATTACATAGACATCTATAGCAGATCAACCTGTGAGATAAACGCTATACAGCTGAAGTTTGTTATCTCAAACTCACTTCCATCAAAGTTTTGTATAAATCCAAGTGGACACTATAAATTCAAGACTTTACCCCTTCTTATTTTATATAAATTAAAGACAGTTAACTTTGAAGTTTTAACAGAAGCAATTAGTTACCGGTATATTGAAGTGATTTTCTGTTGCAAATCTTTTTTCACAGATATTTTTAGCTGTTAAAACTTGGAGCGTTGACACCTGTTGAAAGATGTATTTAGCAACCAGCTGAGGTTTTCACATGTTGCCAATATGGGTGTTATTTACTTGATTGATTCGTTGTAGCTTATGATTGGTATACAGGATCACTATTTTACATATCAGTATGTATATCGAACTTAATACATTTTCACAGTCAATATTCGGTTACGTCAAACAACAAATATCTCAAACAAAGGCATTTGTGAATTCCCAGCAACCTCAAGATAACAAAAAGCCTCGTTCCAGGAAAACAGGGCTTAATGCATGTGTTTAAAGTGTCATCCCACGTTATTCTGAGCTTTCCCCCATTAATGGATTTTTGTTTAGAAGATACTTCCTTAACATGACAAATTCCAAAAAAAAAGAAGTGTAGTCCCTGATAAGCCTGTGGGTTTAACACTTTACAGAATGTGTTAACCCTTTGCATGCTGGGAAATTTGTCGTCTGCTAAAATGTNCACTTTGGTCATTTCCCTTGACTGGCCGCTGTTTTCAGTTTCGACTGTAAATCCAAGTGGACACTAATTCAAGACTTTACCCCTTCTTATTTTATATAAATTAAAGACAGTTAACTTTGAAGTTTTAACAGAAGCAATAAGTTACCGGTATATTGAAGTGATTTTCTGTTGCAAAACTTTTTTCACAGGTATTTTAAGCTGTTAAAACTCGGAGCATTGACACCTGTTGAAAGATGTATTTAGCAACCTGCTGAGGTTTTCACATGTTGCCAATATGGGTGTTATTTACTTGATTAATTCGTTGTAGCTTATGATTGGTATACAGGATCACTATTTTACATATCAGTATGTATATCGAACTTAATACATTTTCACAGTCAATATTCGGATACGTCAAACAACAAATATCTCAAACAAAGGCATTTGTGAATTCCCAGCAACTTCAAGATAACAAAAAGCCTCGTTCCAGGAAAACTGGGCTTAATGCATGTGTTTAAAGTGTCATCCCACATTATTCTGAGCTTAACCCCATTAATGGATTTTTGTTTAGAAGATACTTCCTTAACATGACAAATTACCCCCCAAAAAAGTGTAGTCCCTGATAAGCCTGTGGGTTTAACACTTTACAGAATGTGTTAAGCCCATTTTTCCTGGAATGCAGCTCATATGATGCAACCATAAACTATGCCCATCTTGCAGTTGTTTTGAAATTAATGTGAAAAACATAAATGTTAGTATAGCGATACCGACTTCATAGCATGTGAGGTGCATATTACCATCAATAACCAACATAACTGTGCAAACTGATCTCTTAACCAAACATTTGCGTAATAGTTCATCATCATAATATTGAAACAATTTTTTATTTTTTTTTTAAGTTGTCTATACATGTTTTTGTTAATATATTCAAAGCCATTATGAATGAAGAATAATGTAAAGAATTCAACACGTAATAGTTCACAGACACTATAAAAATGTGATTGAGAAGTCGGAAGGTAACATTAATATAATAAAATATTAATAAAATATTTAATTTATAATATTGATATCACATATCACATAAGTAGAGGATGGAGATGAAAAATGTACTGCATGTAAAACATTTCCCCACTGAACATGCTATGAAGCAAACTTCTAATTTGTGATGTTTGCAATGTAAACTTCATAGAACAAGAGAAAAAGCATGATGTTGTATGATTCACTTTAGACTGATGCCAACAGAATTACACGGATGAAACAAAGCCTCGTGAGTATAACAATTAAACTGCAGCACTGCATCATCTAATGACAGGCCGCAAATAGTTATTGAATCATCCTCATCCAACATCATTCCTCCCACTGCACTTTTGCATTATTAAGTATTTGGAGCCTGCACTCCACTTAATTTGTGTTCATGTATCCAAATTAAGTGTCTAGTTTGCTGTGTGGGTGCACGTATCAGACTGTCTAGTTCAGTAATTTGATGCACAGTTTGAAAATTGCGTGGGAATGGATACATGTATATGTTGTCATGACATTTTCTCAATTTTGAGTTCAACATCATAGACATTCGTTTGCTTTATTCAACTTTGAAACAGTGCAAAAGAACACCGCTAGAAAAACATAAAATAAAACCAATGAGGTGACTCACTTTCCAAAGAGCACAGCCACCCCCACTGTGCTTCTGGGTGTGGACATAGGGGCCACATAGCTCCACTGCTTGGCCTGGGGGTCCCATCGCTCCACTGTGTTCAGGTAGGACCAGCCGTCATGGCCCCCCACTGCGTACATCGGCCCCTCCAGCACTCCCACACCTGCACAGACAAACATGGTGTACTTTAGCTTTTGTATTGGACACTTCAAGTGTAAAACTGTTGTATCTACAACTGTTTAGTTTAAACCTATTTAGTTCAGCTTGACTGCAACAAAAAAGCTTCAGGCCTATGGAATATGCATAAAGTTTAACTTCAGCTGCACCAGCATGAGAGAACAACCTTAATATACAATGCTTTCCCACAGAGGGGATAGAACCCGTGATGTCCCATTCGCTAGACTGACCCCATGTCCACTATGCCATGGTGACCTTCAACAAACATATTTAACAGAAACAATACATCATAACATGTGAGGCCTTAATACTATATTTTACAGAAACACAAATAATAAAGATCCATGAAAAGGGTAAACTGTTCAAGCACACAAAAATTCTCTCCTGTACCTAGACCATGTCGATGTGTAGACATGGGAGGCATGAGTGTCCAAGTCTTCTTTTTCAGGTCGTAGCACTCAACCGTGTTGAGCGTCTTCAGTCCCTCCCGACCGCCCACTATGTAGAGCTTATTATCCAGCACAGCCACTCCAAACTGCAGTCGCCGGCCATTCATGTTTGCCACCTGGGTCCAAGTGTTTGTCCGCAGGTCATACTTCTCGATTGTTGATGGTCCTGCAAGGAAAAATGATTAAACAAACTCATTTTCTGTAAAATCATGTTAAAAGGGAAGTATTACAATTCTTGGCTGTGACAAATCATATTTTTCTTCACTATTTTTTGTTCACTCTTAAACAAAATTATTAACTAAAAAGCTTTATAAAATGGTTTTCAACCAAGTAAGAAAACTTCAAAGTAATTTTTTCCCATTCCCCCCAAAAAGGGAACTTGACAATGACTTTTTGTATACTCCAAAACCAAGGCAGCTTGCTTGATACATCCCGTCATAGCAAACCTTTATTGCTGTCCATGCCGCCAACAGCAAACATCATGCCGACGGTGGACTTTCGGGGCTTGGTGCGTGGACTCTGGAAGGAGGAGCGTCGCTCGGGCAACAGATGGTATTTGAGTGCCTCCATGATCAGCCCTTGACATTCCTTGTTGTCCTTGAACAGGGGATTGGTCTCCACGTTGTCAGCTATGAACTGAAACAAACAGAGGGTTTGTCAAGGCTTCAGCAATGAACTACAATCAAGAAAGGGGTCGTTTCAAAGTGTATTTTAACGAGTTTTCAGCTATGAACTGAAACAAACACAGGGTTTGTCAAGGCTTCAGCAATGAACTTAAATCAAGAGAGGGGTCGTTTTAAAGTGTATTGCAATGAGTTGTAAGCTATGAACTTAAACAATGAGAGGGGTCATGTTGAGGTGTTATTTTGATAAGTTGTCAGCAATGAACTGAAACCAAGAAACTGGTTGCGTTAAACAGGATCTGGCACAAGTTATTTTTACACACCAAAATTTAATAAATGAGTTTCACATTTGAATTAATAAGCAGCCAGTTAGGTCTAAACTTGCAGAATGGAATGCAATAAACATAAAAGTGCCATATACATAATAATCTATCTTTCTTATTTTAAATCATGTTCATCCGATTTCCAAGCCATGCGGCTATTATGTCTATAAAATTTTGTAATTTCCATAACCGAATCACAGCCACCCTAGCAGAATGTAAAGGAGAGAAAAATCACAGTGCCGGCCCTATAAACAAACTGTCTGTAACAGATTACTATTGATTTCGAGTCCCCACAGTGCCTCAATTCCACATTCTGACAATGGTTCCTGTCACTTTCAGAGGCTATGTCTCCATTCCAAAGCAAATATACTGTCCCCGGCCTAATACATATTGGCATATCGGAGATACAGATCCACTGTTAACCCTTTGAGTGCTGGAACCGGATTTTGAAGGCCTTTGCAAACAGTTTGGATCCAGATGAGACGCCACAGAACGTGGCGTCTCATCAGGATCCAAACTGTTTGCTATTCTGATAGTGGTCTTAGAAAAAAATCAAAGAAAATGCTAATTTTAGAAATTCAGCAGACGACATTTTAGCAGACAACAAATATCCCAGCATGCAAAGGGTTAAGACATACATATATCCTAATGAAACACAAACAGGACAAATACCAGTAGTAAATTTAATCAGTGCTAGTGTTACAGAGCCATGACTCAAATGGTTTCTAGTCCAGTGTCTTTACAGGGAACTTATCTGACAAATAACATGTTTGTGGGCAAATACATAATTTGTTTGAACATAGGTAGATAACATTTGATACAACATTTTATAAATGTTTGAGGTTTGCAGAGACTCGGCAATATATAGGTTACAGAATTATTTGAAGTACATTATTTTAATATAAGCGAAAAATATTGCATGCTACATACCACAGTTCAGACATTTTATATTGGACAGGCTTCTAAATGACTACAGCTAATACAAACATGTATGTTGGTCTTAAACTCTTGACCTTTCTCATCAGTGAGAATATGTCTATCAGTATAACATTTCCTGTGGGTGAGTGAGACATTGCAACTCAGTAGCTTTTCAATATTAATCAAGGATTAACAACATAGTTTGATATTCTACTCCTATTACTTTCTCTATTTCCGTCATTATGAACCTTGTGGTTTTGTCTAGCCCTTTGAGCGCTGGAACCGGATTTTGAAGGCCTTTGCAAACAGTTTGGATCCAGATGAGACGCCACAGAACGTGGCGTCTCATCAGGATCCAAACTGTTTGCTATTCTGATAGTATTCTTTGAAAAAAAATNAAATAACATTCTTTGTAGGCGTGGTTATGCCACTTATCACCAAATATACAATTTGTTGTTTCATTACACTTTAATACATGCTACATTTATTACATTTCTTTTAGAGCGGGTTTTAGCACGTGCATTTTACTGCAATATTTTCTTTATTTATTCGGAACTATTTTCGAAACATTAAGCTCCGCCCATAATTATTGCAGAATAACCCATGGACAATTTTCTTCTTTGTTTATATGAAATTTGGCACGTGCCGTGTTAGAATCAAGGATGAACAACATAGTTTGATATTCCACTCCTATTACTTTCTCTATTTCCGTCATTATGAACCTTGTGGTTTTGTCTAGGACAGTGTATAGGCTCATTCTGGACAGTGTATAGGCTCATTCTGAGTTTGTTTAGTACTGCAAACAAACAAGTGCAACTAGAAAACATAAAAGCTGATCATTTAGATACATATAAAGATAACATAGGGACATTACTAGGAAAAAAAGGCATAAGAACATTNAATAACTGTATATTAACAAGGCGTAGTATCTGAGATATGTAGCACTGAAAAGTAACATCATACAAAACCAACAAAGGGCTTTTTTAAAAAAGTGTAGGGTTATGGTTCTTGTGCGTGGCATTTCTCATAATTTTTATCTATACACCCATGGAGTTTCATGTTAAAATCTTAGATAGCTTCTGAGCTATAGCACTGAAAAGTTTGTGACAGACAGACATTATACAAAAACTACAAAGGGCAATAACTCTTATTTAAGAAAGTGTAGGGTTATAATACTTGTGCATGGCACTTCTGATTTATATCTATACATTCATGAAGTTCCATGTTAAATTCTTCTATAATTTCTGAGATATAACCCTGAAATAATTGTGACAGACAGACTTCATACAAAAACAACAAAGAGCAAAAACTCTTATTTAAGAAAGTGTACAGACTGACGGACAGACAATGCCAAAACTTTATCCCTCCTCCACCTTCGGTGGGGGATAAATACAAAATAACACAAAAACTGTCACCTTAGAAAAGAATGTGGTGAATAACTGACTATGTTGAATAACTTATTTTTACAAGGAAGAAAGAAGAGTGATTGAGTACTTATTTCCAGACACAATAAAGCCTTGTCTGATTTTCTCTCTCCGGTATGGGAAGCCAAGATTGGAAGTCATACCAGACAGCAGACAACCAATAACACAAGGCTAAATGATACTATTTTCCAATTAACTGAAGACACTAACGTGGATATTTCTTCAGTAGATTGCTTTTTCTTATAAACAATTCATGTTATCTGGTCTAATTTGAGCTATATAGACACTGGTTATTGAGACGCAAGTACCAATTGGATTCTCTGCTTGTTTCTTTTTCATCAGGCATAAGCCTTCAATTCTTATCCAGCGAATAACAATAATGAAATTGCTTTCAACAGCTTATACTTTACTCCAGCTTGCTAATTTTCTGATTTGAATATTTTGGATACAACAAATATACAACATGAACTATTACCTATGGAGACAGGAGCTATTACCTTTGGAGACATAAGCTATTACCTGTGGTGACATGAGCTATTACCTATGGAGACAGGAGCTATTACCTTTGGAGACATGAGCTATTATCTATGGTGACATGAGCTATTACCTATGCAGACATGAGCTATTACCTATGGAGACATGAGCTATTACCTATGGAAACATGAGATATTACCTTTGGAGACATGAGCTATTACATGAACAGACATGAGCTATTACCTGTGGAGACATGAGCTATTACCTATGGAGACATGAGCTATTACCTGTGGACTCATGAATAATTACATGTAGAGACATGAGCTATTACCTATGGAGACATGAGCTATTACCTGTGGAGACATGAGCAATTACCTGTGGACTCATGAGTAATTACATGTTGAGACATGAGCTATTACCTATGGAAACATGAGCTATTACCTATGGAGACATGAGCTATTACCTGAGCTATTACCTGTGGACTCATGAGTAATTACATGTAGAGACATGAGCTATTACCTGTGGAGACATGAGCTATTACCTTTGGAGACATGAGCTATTACATGAACAGACATGAGCTTTTACCTTTGGAGACATGAGCTATTACCTTTGGAGACATGAGCTATTACATGAACAGACATGAGCTTTTACCTGTGGAGACATCAGTGGAAGGCGTATGTGAGACATGAGTTTGGCAAGGTACTTCCTCCTGGAGGGTTGGTCGTGGTTGATCCACATGACTAGGGAAGAGTAGATGGTCTCCTCGTTCTGGATGTTGAGATCATCGCTGGCAAGAAGCTTGGCCACCTCGTCAGGCGGCAGGATCAGAAACTCTTGTGTGTTCATTACCTCCCCAAAACGCTCCTGACAATAAAAATGAATAAATATGGTCATGTAGAGATTATCTAGAGCAACAACAGAAGGGTGTTGCACCCATTATTACAAGCATTATACCCATTTGAATATTTCTTAAGTGCACCCTGCTTTTTTTTACAAACATACTGGTGGTGTGATGTGTCCCTATTGAAATACAAGCTGCGATAAACCATGATTTAAAACTACCGCAAACTAAAATCATGTCTTTGCTTTTTAATAAACACTGTATCATAATGCTCATTTATTAATACTTCAAATACGTGTGCATGCTCAAATCGCTTGACACCAATTGATTCCCTATAACAGATGCTACTCGCCAATGTCCCTTTATGGCTGAGATGCTTTGATATGACAAAAAGTGCCCCGTTCTAGAAATATCCTGATTAATCCCCATACATCTTGCCCATGGCAGCCTCTCAATCATAATTCTGTCAATTATTCCAGCATTAAGATCCTCACTAAGGGATGTTCACTATTTCTACACCACTTCTCGCTCTCGCTCTCTCTTGCCCAGTGCTATTGGTCAAGATTTATTATTGCCTGCTATCGGGCTGGTCAAATGTTCAATACTCTGTTGTCACTGAATCAGGCTTATCANAACAAACAGTACCATAAAAGCGGAAAGAGTCGTCCCTGTATGGTCTGTGCAGACTGCACAGGTTTATCTGAGTCAATACTTTACGCACATGCATTAAGCTGGGTTTTCCCAGAGAACAGCTCAATAATTGCAGGTATCTTGCAACATATTGGTCAAAATATGTTGCAGAATATCTCTGAATAAAAAGAAGAATTTATTCCACAAAATAACAAATCATCATCCGTGAGAGCTTAAATTACACCAATAATTCAGTGAAATGTGCATGATACTGCTTCTAAAAAGAACGGTTCTTGGTCTCATTGTGCAAGTCAAATTTTGCAAGATAAATATGATTGTTAGTTATCCTGGACACTGCACTGTTACTGCTTAATTTCAGTTTTTCATGATGAAGTTGAAATGCCAACTTCGTTAAGACCCAGAATGGGCAACAATGTTTTTGAATGAGTAATGCTAATAGTCAGGTTTTATCTCTTTCGTTAATTAAAGGAACTTTTATGTTAAGATTTTCAAAAATGGACAGGCAAATTTGTTGAATTGATATAAGGGTACTAACCATAACATAGTTGTTTGCCACCTTGTAGAGGTCAGAGCATCCCTGGGCATCTGCAAACTGTCGTATCCCGATGCAGTTGGAGGGGTGGAGCTGCTTCATGAGGAAGTTACAGCATGCTTCAACCACCTCTGACAACTGCAGCATGCATGCTGTAGCAAGCAGGTTCTCAACTGTGTCCTCACGCAGCTCTATCGTACCTGCAAATTGGCAAGTATGAAAATATAGTGTAGTGTAACCTTAACACACCAAGGACACATCAGACACCTTTGCAACAGTCATTGTGAAGATAAGTTGACGGTAAATCTAAAAGTGGTCTATATCCTCAACAGAAATATGTAAGAAAGTAGCAAAGTGAAATGCCTGGTTTGATTATTAAAGTATACTGTAGCCTAGTGCTCCAATGACATTTTGGTAACTGTTTACTGCTACAATGAACTTGAGGTCTTGATAGTTAAACTTGTGTAATGTATCTGTATATCATGGTGCAGGACATGTTAGCAATTCTTGTTACTAACACATTGAGTTCTCAATACTTAACTTAAAATGTGTACTGTAACTAAAAAGCCCAGGGTCAGGTAAAAAGCATTGTGTGGAGGTTTTGATGAATAAATATAGTGTATTGTAACCACATTCTTCTATAATAATAGCTAAATACAATAGAATATCAAAGGCATGTTAACAACTACTATTGTATGCAGTCTCATTAATAATAGTTAATTGTAACCTGAACACATATAACACATGGGACACTTCAGCTCTCAGATTGTTTATTGGACAACTAGATAGTGTAGTTTAACAGTTTCAGGGTCTTTGACAGGCCTATTTCATATACTGCGGAGTGGATGTTCCTTTGTCTTGGAAGCTATATTTGTGACATGCCTTTATCTCATTGGCATGTCTTAATTGTTTCCAAATAAGCCTTTCCAAGGAAACGGCATTAACAAATACATAACTTATCAACAAATTACCCACAAGATAAAAACCCACTTCATCATCCAATCAATTAATGGCCCGTGACCATGATAATCGCTCTCAGGTAGGCACTTACCTAGGCTTACCAGTGTTTTTCACAGGCCATTTAACGGTCCCTCACCGGGGCGCTTAGATTTCGAAATCAGAGTCCGCGGGGTGCCTGAATTTTTTCAATCAGTGTATTTTGGCTGCTACTGCCATTCTTAAGATCAAAGTGATATCGACTTCGCCGAAAATTTTGAAAGCCGATTTACGATCCTCTGTCAACTACATCTATCGCTTTACCCATCTAAAGCCCGCCTTAAGGGGGAGCGTCGCTGTATTGGAAAATCAATATTGGCCAATGAGAGGGCACGCTTTGTATGAGCTACCGCACTCGTGACGTACATGTTATTTCCACAGAAATCTTGGCCAGTAACTTAGAAGACTGACGATGGCAAGCAACTGTAATCCTCTTGGTAGTTGTGCATTTCATGCATAATACTGTCAAAACATTTACTAGACTCGTTTAGCGTAATCCGCAATACACTTCCGAATGTGCATGTTAACAGATTCTTGCTTCCAAGAACAGTGATAATTTATTTCGTGTTGACCCTTTCGTGTTGCCTTTGTCTAAAAAAAGGGCGCGAAAATTATGCCGCATGTTCAACGTCGCTTCATTTGCATACGAAGCGTGGGTGTATTGAGCTTTGTATAAACAAGCACACATCACGTCAGGGGATTTATGCATGTTTAGTGGTAATATTTCATCAAATCTATAAATAGTCACTTATGTCGAAATTTATTTAAAACTTTAGAAAAATGGCAACGTGTGTGTTAAAGCAATTATTGATAACTTTTATCGTCAATATTTATAAGAAAGTGCTTTTAAAAATGGAATAAACGGGATTACCGAGTAATGAATAGAAACTTGAAAAGTAGTATGTATGCAGTAATATAGTCGGGTTGATACGGATGTATTGGGGAATCGTTCGAGTCAGGATTTTACTATCTATGCGGGAAAAGTTTAAAACAATTAAAAAATATATCTTTATAAATGACTTTATAGCTGGGCTTTTTTAAGTGTCATAGCGCACCAAATGACATCATTTGACGCTGTTTTTCTAAGAGTTATAACGCACCACAGAACGTCAATTGACATGTTCAATTAAAAAAAAAAAATCAACGTCGGGAGGGGACACCCCTCCCGAAGCCACCCTTATTAGCCCCGGGGCGCCTGAAAAAAATCATGTGGAAAGCACTGCTTACCTATGGCACTTATATCGCAAAAGCACAAAAACCATTAGTAAAAAAAATTACAACAAAACATCATTGTATTGACAGGTGAAAGCATACAGATTGGACATTTATAATTGAATCAACAGCAAAGATTCTTTTAATTGTATTTTAATTTTGGAAAGATTTATTTAATATAATTTTAATTTAGATAATACATAATGGAAACCTTAAGCTAAACCAAAACATGACATAGTTTTATGTTATTCTTCAAAAATCATGCTTAAGTATCTTTTACAAAAGTAACTGAGACAAGATGTGGTTCACAAAACTGAAACCTAATAACCCAACTTGAGGCAACAAAAAAATAAACATTTTCGGAAGCTGCAAGAAAATAATAATTTCCCTACCAACCTTTGTGTAACAAATGAGTTCCGGTTCTACAATAGCACTTGACACTATATATTACAATTAACAGTACACTTAAAGAGTCCCAGATCACTTTGGTGTATTGAAAAAAATATAATGATAGTAACACAATATTTTATTATTTGTTTCACAGAAAACCTCTGGTGAAATTCTCATTACGACTTACACTCCTCAAAAATAAAATAAAATCTTGATCATTAATATAAATTTCCCAGCAGGTATTTATCACAGCTATCATTTGCTGCATGCAGTTACAGTTATTTCACACATATTAGACAAAAACACAAGTCAATATCTGACATTGTGAACCCTTCCTAAACACATCATGTGGGAAATGTTGGTTCAGAAGGCATTTACAACCTTCCTGTGGGTAAAACATATCTTCACTCTTTGCATTTATCATGTAATCTTAGCATGTCAATCTACCGGGTGAATTTAGTTTTTTCATTTTGTACCCACAATAATACAAAATACATGTTTATTTTACAGGTAAAAGTAGATTATTATTCAATATAAATCTCTCAATTGCAAGATGTTACAGCTGCATTGTCTCTTGATAAATATGTAATCTATTGCATTAGATTACCTTAGCAGGGCTCGATATTATATGCAACTTTTAAATCCACTTGTCCAGTCTGACTTAAGCCCTAAAATTGTTTAAATGTCCTTACCGAAAAGTTTCTTCTCTTGACTTTAAATTGTAACCTAATATTCTTTGTACGTTTTCTGTTATTTCAAAGGCATTACAAAAAGCAAGCTTTGATAAAATTTAGAACTTCTGAGAAGTTTATACAATCAGTCAAGCATAAAAACAATATTATGAGCAATATGAAAGATGAATCATGAATAATTATTTCAGAGAAACTATATTAACAAAATCAAGTACACTGCTGTTGAATGAATAATGGAACCCTTTTTCCATTAATGATGAAATGACAGTACCATCTGGGAAATTATTAACGCCAGACACATTTCATTATAATACAAATTACGCCTCCATGATTGAAGCCTTCAATGCAGGTACTTTTTTTTCTCTTTCTCTCCTATGAAATATGGGCATGGAACCATAATCAAGTAATTTCTGTTAGGATGACTTATGGAAACCACATGGAATGTTTCACTTAAAATGATTGAAAGCCAATCACATCAAGTGAAAACTGCATACACTTCCTATTTCCCATGTTTTTCTACCTCATTTGCAAGGTGAAATCAATGTGCCTAATTGGTACTGCTTTCAGCTTATTAGAGAATATATCACATTAACCTATTTCCTTTAAGTAAAAACACATTAGCTTAAACCTGTCAGCTGTTTCAATGATGAGAGGAAAACTCAAGAAAACAAGAATATCAGGGAAAGTAATAGAGGTTCCCCAATACTTGGCTTTGTTAACCCATTTATGCCTAATGGACTCTCCCATCCTTCTAAATAAGAATCAATTTATTTCCAAAATAAGGGATGTCTAGTTTATTTATTTCTATATTTAGAATATTTCGTACAGAAATTCCTTTAAGCAAACAGCAAAGACCCTGATGAGACGCCGCATCATGCGGCGTCTCATCTGGGTCTACGCTGTTTGCCCAGGCCTTTTTTCTAGACGCTAGGCAAAAATGGGTTAAGTGACGGGTTGATTGAAAGCCATATTTTCACATTTTTGAGGAATGCCTACAATGCCTTTAAGTACATGCTCATGTAAGAAACAAAATATTTGAATAGCGTTATGCAAAAATGTGTCTTATGCCATATGCGCCCAGCGCAGCTCCAGCCAAGCCTGCACAATTACGCGTTTTGGAGCTGCCTGTCCGCTATGAAGTCACGCACAGTTTCGTGTTCTCATATGCAGACAAAATAGCTCCTGACCAGACTGCGCTAACATATATATGACTAAGTATTTATACTCGGAGAGCATAAATGATCGTATGAATGTGAATTGCTTTTAGAAACCCCTCACCTGATGGACTGAAATGATGAATAAGCGTTTTTGAAACTGTTAAATCACAGTTTTGCTGTTGTGATGAATCATCCTATGAACTGAATTAGAAACATTTCGAACACGCTCATGTGGTCAAAAATCAAAATCATAATAATGATATTGGCCTTCCAACATTGTACATGTTCCTCTGATGATGATGACTTCTGTTACTGTTCCCCTAGTTTTAAAGCATATAGCATGACAAAAAAAAAACCTTCTGCGCAACCTTCCTCAACATCTGTTAAACAATCATGTCGGCAGCAAACATGAACTGTCTGAACAATCGGTCACCTATGTGCTGATATTGATTACTGACTGAATTACAGTTGACATTTGCATGACGGAAGCTTTAATTTTCAAGACATTCATGAAAAATGCATAGCAAAACAGACTGTCTCATTTATCACCAAAGAAACACTGCAAACACTTGGTTCATTTTCCTCCCGATTGTTTGTTGTTGGCAATTTTAAGCCTAAACAAGTTTTTTTTGGAATACATTGAAGTATACCAAGGCAGTCCAAGAGACAGCTATAGGGTAACTCGCCCTTGAGTCGTTTTGGCCCTTGAGTCGGACATTTTTATCGTTGTATTTTGTAAAGACGAGTTGAGTTTGACATGATTTTATACTTTGTAATAAACACTCTACCCTTGGTTTTTCAAAATTAATAACATTTCTAAATAAAATGTTATCAAATATTTTCTCACTATGACATTGGATATGTAGCAGTATTAATATCTTCTGGTTACGATAAATTCGGAAATTTCAATTATCGATTAGCTTTATACCATCGGCAATTTGACCAGATGAATTGCACAGCATTCGCCAATGACTGGATGTTGAACACATTACCTTATTCTGTAATAATGGAAGGTTATTTTATGTGGTTTGTTCTATTTTATAGATTTAATAGTAAAATATGTGCTTCAACTCAATTAGCCCTTGAGACGGACGCAATTCGCCCTTATGACGGACATGATTTTACCTACTGTCAGAGGCAAACGGATTAGAATTAACCACGTATTCATTCGAATTAATAGGCCTCAGTCTAAAAAGAATCCATTAGCTAAAAAACAATAAGAATCACATTATGTTTTATCTTTGTATTTGCGTACTTTTCTGTGTCACCCCCAGTGTAACAAATGGTTCCGTTGTTGTAAACTTTGAATAGACACTAGAAGTGACCATGTCATTTGTCCTCTTTAAAAAACTTATTTTCGTCAACATGTTGACACTTTAATACACTTACAAATTATGTACAGGATTGTAACTGTTAAAATTTGAATTGTTGTAAATGTAGGGGATTGATAACCTTATCAGCGCTCAAGACAAATAGGTGTCCGAGTTAAGGGCGAATGTGTCCGACTCATGGGCGAATTCAGTGGGCATGGTAAATCAACTATTTTTCAATAAAAATAAGCTGGGAACCTAATAGTTATTTTAAAAATAGATTCATAAGATATGATACTAAAAGCCTGCACCAGCTGAGTCCCGGCTTTGATCGCATAGCTTGTTATTTTAGACTTGTACCGTTAACCTGTCCGACTCAAGGGCGAGTTACCCTATCCCCTGCCAAGATTCTTTTGACCTTGAAGTGTTGATCTTGACTTTAAGTCAGTATGATTGACTCATATCTTTTTAATTGCATTAATTTTTCTTAAAAATCCTTCAAATGATATAGGAGATATGAAGCATATCACAAGTGTGACCGAGACCTCGAGACTAACATGACTGTCTCATGCCTTCTGCATATCATCTCAACCTTAACCCTTTGCATGCTGGGAAATTTTTCGTCTGCTAAAATGTTGTCTGCTGAATTTCTAAAATTAGCATTTATTTGATTTTTTTTCCAAGAATACTATCAGAAAAGCAAACAGTTTGGATCCTGATGAGACGCCACGTTTTGTGGCGTCTCATCTGGATCCAAACTGTTTGCAAAGGCCTTCAAAATCTGGTTCCAGCGCTCAAAGGGTTAACATTGTTACAAAATTTGATGAAGACCCTTCAAAGGGTATAGGAGACATTTAGCGCAAACGCCAAAGGAGGCTCAAACTATATACCTTAAAGTGTGACCTTGATGATGAGTTAGCATTAGTGACTCATTTCGTCTGCACACCAACTAAATGCCCTTAAAACTTGAGACAAGTTTCATGAAAATCCATCAAATGATATAGGAGATATTGAACTGCTCTTTAACTGTAAATATGTCACAAACCATATTCATTCCATTTGACATACATGCCCTATTAATGTGCATACCCAAATTTACTGACATACATGGTTATATTTGAATGAATAATAAACAAGAGTGCCAAATTGTCACAAGATACGCCCATTTGAAGGTTTTGGACAACATGCTAAATGCTTGAAATGCACTTAGTGACCTCGTGACCTAATTTTTTAACAGACATGACCCATATTAGAACTTGACCTAGATATTGTCTAGATACAACTTCTGAACAAGTTTGGTGAAGATCGGATGAAAACTATTTGAATTAGAGAGCGGACACTGCTGTGGACGCCGACGCCGCCCGCCCGCCCGCCAAGGCTGAAACTATAAAACGTCCCGTTTTGAAAAAATGGGCATATAAAAAGAACGTGAATGGTTCAATTTGCTTCGATCGTTAGTGGATACTAGTAGAAAGCATGGTTTTTAATTAATATAACTTGTGCAAAAAATCCCCCGTTCTTACCAGTGTAAGCAAACTTAACGATAGCCTCCAGAGCGTCAGGATCCATTTCCTTCATCTTGATTTCCTCCATATTGGCCTCACGCACGTCATTCGTGAACATCGCAGCAAAGTAGTCAGAGGCAGCGCTCAACACGAGCCTGTGGGCTGGAATGCGGCGCTGCCCGCAGACAAGATACACATCGCAGAGGGAATGTTTGTGTGAGTACTCTTCCATTTTCTTCAACATTCGCTCGGCGTGGTTCATAGAGTGGAACGCGTCGCCCGTTTCCTCCATCTTGGGGCCGCCGTTACCAGGGTAGGAGGAGCCAGCATAGGTGTGGTGGACAAGGTACCTGAAATCATAGGGCAATCAGACTCAATATTAGGACAAAGGTGTGGTGGACAAGGTACCTCAAATCATAGGGCAATCAGACTCAATATTAGGACAAAGGTGTGGTGGACAAGGTACCTGAAATCATAGGG
>VMBQ01000198.1:188193-233266 GCA_007657795.1 Dreissena rostriformis
AGAATTGCACTATATGTACAGTTTATAGAAAATTTCTAAGGGCCATAACTCTGTGAAAAATCATCCGACCATAACCGGCTGATAATATGCACATCTCCTGTTGGTAGTGAAGCTTCCCATAAAGTTTCATTGAATTCCCGTAATAAGTTGCTGAGAAATAGCTCGGACAAGAATTGCACTATATGTACAATAGAAAATTTCAAAGGGCCATAACTCTGTGAAAAATCATCCGACCATAACCGGCTGATAATATGCACATCTCCTGTTGGTAGTGAAGCTTCCACTATATATACAATGGAACATTTCAAAGGGCCATAACTCTGTGAAAAATCATCCGACCATAACCGGCTGATAATATGCACATCTCCTGTTTGTAGTGAAGCTTCCACTATATGTACAATGGAACATTTCAAAGGGCCATAACTCTGTGAAAAATCATCCGACCATAACCGGCTGATAACATGCACATCTCCTGTTGGTAGTGAAGCTTCCCATAAAGTTTCATTGAATTCCCGTAATAAGTTGCTGAGAAATAGATCGGACAAGAATTGCACTATATGTACAATGGAAAATTTCAAAGGGCCATAACTCTGTGGAAAAATCATCCGACCAGAACCGGCTAATAATATGCACATCTTCTCTTGGAAGTGAAGCTTCCCATAAAGTTTCATTGAATTCCGGTCATTAGTTGCTGAGAAATAGCCTGGACAAGAATTGCACTATATGTACAGTAAATAGAAAATTTCAAAGGGCCATAACTCTGTGAAAAATCATCCGACCAGAACTGGCTTATATTTACGCACATCTCCTCTTGGTAGTGAAGCTTTCCATAAAGTTTCATTGAAATCCGGTCATTAGTTGCTGAGAAATAGCCCGGACAAGAATTGCACTATATGTACAGTTAATGGAAAATTTCATTGGGCCATAACTCTGTAAAAAATCATCCGACCAGAACCTGCCGATAATATGCACATCTCCTTTTGGTAGTGAAGCTTCCCATAAAGTTTCATTGAATTCCAGTCATTAGTTGCTGAGAAATAGCCGGACAGAAATTGTGCACGGACGGACGGACGCACACACGGACAGACAGATGAAGCAGCGACTATATGCTCCCCCCAAAAATTTTGGGGGAGCATAAAAAAAAAATAATATATTATCACTTTGACGCTGCATTTTAAGCGGGAAATGAATATGATGTTTGACGTTTGACCTGTTAATAATGATGTCATGGGCACTACCACTTAAAGCCTCTATTACTCTCAAAATCAGCCAAAATTTCAACGTTAGATGTGCTCTGGTAACATAGATTTAACAAGATACAAAATGCTCTAACGTTGAAATTTTGGCTATTGTTATAAGGAACACAGATTATTTATATGTTAACTTTATTTTACGAGATATACAAAATTTTCATTGATTTTGAGCGTTATGAGGGATTTAATATATGTAAAATATGTTTCATGCTTTTTGTATGACTTTTTATGTCTTAAATATGATACATTTTGGTATCAAATTGTTTGTTTTGTTGAATCTAATTCTTTTTTACTAAAAAGATGACTTTATATTTGATATGAAGTAATATGACCTGCCTCCAAACATTGACTGATATAACAACTTCCTGTTGACGTGATATAAAAAAATATATCAGGCAGAGTTATAACCGGGAGATATTAATATAGTGGTAAGATTATCATTTTACATGTGTAGCTGATAATAGTGGGAGTCACTCTCCAGTTCGAATAGACGATACATATTTCTCATCTCATATATTGTTGCCCTATGAGAACACTGTAATAGTAGTGTGTAACCATTTTCTTTGCAAAGCCAGAGATTTTTGAAGATGCATGAAGGTTCAAGAACAATAGATCATTATAAAATACTCCATTCAAACCAGCCAAAGCTTGTTTATTTGCCCTATGCAAATATTCTTTCTTGCCCGCAAGAAAGATTTTCAACTGAAGTCTGTACTTTGCAGATAAAGCTTACTGAAAAGAATTGTGCCCTAATGTTTTCACCAACAATAAGCACTCATTTTTTTAACATTAAAATGTGTTTTTTTTTATCATGTTCATACTACAAATAGCCACCACACCAGTCATTGCATTACCTGATGAAAGTTTTTTAAGCTACATTACATCCAAAAGACTCCCTTGCATAAAATACCATATTTAATTTCCTTGTTCTGCATGGATACAAAAGTACTGCACAATTTTGAATTGCAACAAAATAATGTACACTGTATTATGTAAACAATGTATTCCTCTTCAACAATGTTTTGCAGGAAGTTTGTGCATTGTGGCACATTCTCTCTAGTTATTTTTGTCATTGTTGTTTTCCTGATGAAGCCAAAACAAATACTCTCAAACTTCCATAAAAGGAAATACCGGTAGTCATATTTATAGTTCCGATTTTACATGTTTTTTTTTATTTAACTGAAATATACTTTTGCAATTTGAACTCTTTAAATAAAATGTTCAGTACTTCAAAGTCTGAAATTCTGTCGAAAGAAAAAGTATATCACACTTATTAGCATATTATTAATTTAATGTTGTGGCCGTCATGATGGGGCCAGAAGTTTTCACACTTTGCTTAAACAGCCGCGTGGTCATTTGAAGTGGCCTTTATATTCACTTACATGTGAAATTATCAAATGTATTACAGATTGCAAACAATCATTATAGAAAATATTAAAGTTCTACACAATACTGTCATTGGTTTTGCATAAAATCATTAAATAACCGTATTGACAGATCAAACCTGCATAACATGAAAAAATGATTTTCTACAACTGACTCAAAAGCAAAAATTATTATATTAATAAATGGTATTTTATATGAAAATGTTGAATCCCAACCATCAACCATGAACATTTCAAAGCTTCTTGGTGGTTCCCAAAATCACAAATAAATAAGTATAACAAACATACATGCAGACATTTTCTCATGGATTCATGTTCTGAAAATATTAAATAATTTATGTTCAACGAGCAAAGCTTTTTATTGTCTGTTTTGTTTTTTAAATGTTTTAATGCTGTACCTTGGACTTTCCAAAGTACAATATACAGCTTAGCATTGTGTATGTACGTCCCAACAACTAGGTCTGTTTACGGTATTTACATGTAGGAGGAGTTGTCAACTGCCTTACTCTGATAGTGAAATTAATAAGCATATAAATATTAATTGAAACAAATATAACATTTTTGTGGCAATCAAAAATATATACATGTATATTTGCTGATTGCATTCAGCATCTCATTTTGTTAATTAAAAAATAAGCTATGATGCATATCATGACAAAAACGAATTAATTCAAACATTAAAATAAAAAATGTGAAACCAAAATATGCAAACAGTTCAATGTGTGACTAACAAGTACCAGTATTTAACTTTAATACAGACAATATGGTCAATATATAAACCACAAATCTGTATTATATAAACTGAAATGCACTGAGAAATTTTTAATACTTTGAAAAATACCATAATTGAGAGTAAAAATGTTCCTCTATAAAACAAAAGTACTTGAGAAACGCCTTTGTTCCCACAGTTAACACCGCTGAGTGTTTCCTTTGTCACATAAATCCAAGGAGACAGCACACAGCTGTTAGTCCTTGTTAACTGCTTTACACCACAAAGAACGCAGTCTTGTCATATGTATCAATAACAAAATACATCAACAGGCAGGCATAAAGATGAACACAAATCCAATGCTGGGAACAATAAAACAATCCATTCAAAATTACCATGACTGATGACGATAATAAAGTATTACAAAATAGTTGAAAATACAATGCTCCCAGAGAATTTCGAAAACAGTTTCAATTCCTATTTATCAAGACGAACCTCACCAATTGGTTGCACATAATATTGGCGATGGCATATACATGATGATTTTTTCTTGGCCCGCATTTTCTAAGAATATCAGGGAGAGAATTGAAAATGCAGGAAAAAGGAAACACAAAACCGTGAGAGTGTTTTGCTGAGTGTAAGTTAGCCTTCAGGCAATGGTGATTTCTTACCACAATGTGGGAGGTCCATGCAAACATAGGTAGTTTACTCATATGTTTATGAATATCTATCTTATTTTAATTGTGTTTCTTTCTACAGTCTAACTGCCCAAAATCAAAGATTAACAGTTTAATATAACTGCAAGTGCCAACCTTGACTATGTCCTCTCATTGCATTTGCAGTAAACTAACATGATATCCCCTTCTTTCAATTTTTTATCAGCCGAGCAGTGCTCAGGCAGCCAAATAGTACATGCTGTCCACATGCAGGTATAATGTAGCAAATGTTGCCAGAATCTCCATGCCTAAAGGACTGTTTTATTTAGGAACAAGATTTGCCATGTTTTGCAAAAATCTACAATTGGTTTAACCAAAGTAAAGATCTATGTTTTCAGCAATCAAATATTAAAGCCCAAGCTGTCCATGAGCAAGACGTTAGATTGTTGAGATTGCCAAACTGTACCAAATAGGTAGGTGAATAATGTGTTTTGAGATTATCAAACTTCGGTTATTTATATTATATAATCTCACTAGTAACATATCTTGATATATCATGGTCGCAATTCGTTGATCCCACACACCACGAATATAATGGATCTGTTGTGTAGTTAAAGATTGTGTTAGACTATAGAGATATGATTTCTTGAGGCATAAAAACATAACCCAAAGAAGTCACATGGCATAATAATTTCAAGAAAGCTACTTGAGGCTCATTAGAAACATGTCATGGGCAGGACTTACAGAAAGCACTTGTCTCTAAAAGGTTGCACATGTTTATAATTGTACCTGCCAGACTACCTAACAATCCAATACACAAAACGCTTCAGCCATACTTAAATGTGTCGTGTTCTGAGAAAACGGGGCATAATGCATGTGCGTAAAGTGTTGTCCCAGATTAGCCTGTTAAATCAGGGACGACACTTTCCGCCTAAACTGGATTTTCGCTAAGAAGAGACATTATTTAAACAAAAAAAATCCATAAAAGCGGAAATTGTCGTCCCTGATTAGCCTGTGTGNAAAAAAATCAAAGAAAATTCTAATTTTAGAAATTCAGCAGACAACATTTTAGCAGACCACAAATTTCCCAGCATGCAAAGGGTTAACAGTTTAATATAACTGCAAGTACCACCCTTGACTATGTCCTCTCATTGCATTTGCAGTAAACTAACATGATATCCCCTTCTTTCAATTTTGTATCAGCCAAGCAGTGCTCAGGCAGCCAAATACATGCTGTCCACATGCAGGTATAATGTAGCAAATGTAAATGTTGCAGATCAATACTGATCTATCTCCATGCCTAAAGGACTGTTTTATTTTGGAACAAGATTTGCCATGTTTTGCAAAAATCAACAATTGGTTTAACCAAAAGTAAAGATCTATGTTTTCAGCAATCAAATATTAAAGCCTAAGCTGTCCATGAGCAAGACGTTAGATTGTTGAGATTGCCAAACTGTACCAAATAGGTAGGTGAATAATGTGTTTTGAGGTTATCAAACTTCGGTTATTCATATTATATAATCTCACTAGTATCATATCTTGATATATCATGGTCGCAATTCATTGATCCCACACACCGCAATATAATGGATCTGTTGTGTAATTAAAGATTGTGTTAGACTATAGAGATATGATTTCTTGAGGCATAAAAACATAGCCCAAAGAAGTCACATGGCATAATAATTTCAAGAAAGCTACTTGAGGCCCATAAGAAACATGTCATGGGCAGGACTTACAGAAAGCCCTTGTCTCTAAAAGGTTGCACATGTTTATAATTGTACCTGCCACAAAAAAGTCCAAAGTCTCACCTGCTACCAATGGCAAGTCCTGGGTAATATCTATTTACCCAACAATTAAACAGACATGAATGTACTTCACATATGCCAGGCTCCTTTTATCATTTCCAGCATCAAAGTTGCCAAAGGTTATCCAAATATTTCTCAATCCACTTGAACAACAACAACTTCTTGGAACTCTGGTACTGAACCAAAAACTTGTTCAACCAAATTCAAACCACCATTCAAAGCCTTTAAAACATCTGGTAATGGTCTATAGGTTTGAGGGGAAAACAATACTAATGAAGTAAGTAACCTCCCCAGTTGCAGTCATGGGAAAACAAGCAACAATCTGAAAATTTTGAATATGATATCTTTAAACAAAACAATTCAAGTGCAGATTTTGAGCCTGCCACTTGGGGCCATACTTGAGATTTAGTTGTGGTATTCATAATGAAGTGCACACTTTGCCTCCTTTCACATATTCGCTTCCCTACATACTGTAGCACTTAAACGAGAAATATTTTAATATTTTATTCCTCAGTGAAAATCACATAAATTATGGATACAGGGACTCATTTTGATCTCATCAAGTGATTCAATAAAAGTGTCACATCATATTTCAAGCTTTCAGTGCTTTAGGGCAGTTGGCATAGCAAGTTAACTGGTAATTTGAAAATAATGGCAGCAATAAAACTCAGATTCCCACTGTTGGACATGATAATGAGATATTTAGTCCTGATGTAACATTTGTACATGCTGTTAAATGTGAGCCCCATCATGCGAAAAAGACCGATTTTTGCACTCAGCGGCTTATATGTGCACTTTTAGCATATTTTTCCTCACAATTTATAAAATTTGGCAAATTACAGTATCTTTAAGATTGTTTTGTATGTTGTTGTTTTTTTAATTGTATGTATTATTTAATTTAACAATATATTTACAAACACGCTTGTTAAAATAATTTGAAAACCCACTTAATAGTCTGCAAGTCCAAGTTAAAAGCTTGAACACATTATTTGCATGTTCCTATTTCTGGGTATCACTTTAAAATATTGACAACTATATTGCTCTGGGCTTCAGTTCTTTCACTCAAATGTTTCAGTTCTGATAACCACTAGGTAAATAAACATTTAAATATACCTGTTAAGTTTTAATCCCCAGGCAAATAAATAAAAGCATTGGGTAATATTTAAGCACAACTTTCAAATTTATCCTTACAGGATATATTTCTTCATAACTCGTCTGAAAGCGATTAAACATTCTTAGGTAAACAAGCAAATTCGTTGAATTGATATCCCACATAAATTTTGTTTATGAATGGGTGCAAATCTCTTAATATATGGTATAATCCTAAAAAAAAAAATAGAGGTAGGGAAATTGTTTTTATGCATTTCAATTCTTCTCATTGATATCTACACACCCATAAAGTTATATTTTGAAATCTTGTGCATATCTTAGATATAGCCCTGAAAAGTTATATTATACAACACAACAAAGGGCAATAACTCTTATTTAAGAGGGTTCTTGTGAATGGCACTTGTTCAAATTGATTTCTACACACCCATGAAGTTTCATGTTGAAATCTTGTATCATATCTGAGATATAGCCCTAAAAGCTACATCATACAAAAACAAAAAAGGGCTATAGCTCTTATTTAAGAAATTGAATGGTTATAGTTCTTAAGGCCCTGTCACACCGACTTAAAAACATGTAACGGAGAGAAAACGGACAAAATATGCAGATTTTGGTTATCCGTGATAAAATTTACCTGCTCTGCTGCTCAAAACTCTCGCAATCGGTGAGTGAAGCGTAGGAAACACACAATGACCGCACAAGTACCGGTTATGTAACGGGGAAAAACGTACCTTTAACGGATATGTACCAGATAATTAACGGTCGGCTAACAGATATAGCCGTGTGAGTAACAGACTTCTACCGGATAAAGGCCCGGTTACACCAAGGTAACGGAAAAGAAACGGACATAAAATCATTTTAACTGTTCGTGTCCGTTCTCATCCGTTTAATGTCCGTTTCATATCTGGTGAATCCGCTCCTTATGCGGCGATGTCCGATGACATCCGTTCCGTCCGTTGGGAACAACCGGACATTAACGGACATAAACCGGATACGTAACGGAGGTGTAACACATGAGTTCTGAACAAACGTATGAAGACCGCACATCAAACGGACGTCTCTGTCAGTTTTATCCGGTGGAAAATTTTGAACATGCTCAAAACTTCCCAATGGACGGAACGGATGTCACCGGACATCGCCGCACAAGAAGCGGATTCACCGGATATGAAACGGACATTAAACGGATAAGAACCGACACTAACAGATAAAATGATTTTATGTCCGTTACTCGTCCGTTGCCTCGGTGTGACAGAGCCTTTAAGCATGGCACTTCTCCTCATTGATATCAATACACCCATGAAGTTTCATGTTGAAGTCTTGTATGGTATCTGAGATATAGCCTTGAAAAGTTACATCATAAAAAAGGGCAATAACTCTTATTTAAGAAAGTGTTGGGTGATGGTTCTTGTGCATGACACTTCTAATTAATATCTATACACCCATGAAGTTTCATGTTGATATCTTATATGGTTTCTGAGATATAGCCCTGAAAACATTTGTGACAGACCGAATGATGGACAACGCCAATTCTATCTATCTCCCTTTGGTGGGAGCTAGATAACAAATATTGAAGTGTTTCATAGTATTGATAAGCAATTCAACTAATTTAATACCCTGCAAAAGAGTTCATGAGTTCATGAACCATGTTTGAAGTTAATAAACAGTTTGTTAAAAACAAAATATGGTTCAAACATTATTAACCCTATAAATGGTTCATGTACTCCAAAAATGGTTCATGAACTTCTTGTTCCTAATTGTTAATTGTTCATGATTGTGTAGTTCATACACTAAACAAATTCAAGAACTGAATTGTAGTTCATGAACTAAAAGTTCATTAACTTTGTAGGTCAAGGGTTTTTATCACATTTTCATTAACATTTGGTTCATGAACATTCAGTTTATAAAAAAATCGTTTACTTTGGGAGAAATGATTTCAATCAGAAACATAGTTCGTTAACAGGTAGGTTCCTGAAATGATATCTTCACTTGAGTGTTCACAGTAGCTGCCAGCATCATCATCATCATCATCATCATCATCATCATCATCATCATCATCATCATCACCATCACCATCACCATCACCATCATCATCATCATCAATATTGTTATAATTCATCATCACATCATTGTCTTATCATCATTACCATCATCATGATCATCATGTTTCCTCAACTCCAGTATCATCACCAATGCAAGGCATTGACTATCTTAGAACAATTTAGATAATCTCATACTTGACTCCGTCTCAAAGTATAAGAGAATTTCCTTTGGCACAACAACAAAACATTTTTTTGTAATCAACTACGGATAAGACACTTCAAAATATCAATACATAAGTTTTCAATATCAGTATCACAATTTCCCATTTTAATAGCCAATTTGCCTGGCTTTGATATTTTAAAGATCCATATTACCATATTATGATTTCATCTTTCAAAGCTTCTGTTAGTGTGAAGTTAGTGAATATGTGAAAATAATTGTAGTAAATTATATTACACTTGATAATTGAACACCATCCTTGGCACATGTGAAAACACAAACAAATAAACAAACAACTTCAAATATTTCCATTAAATGAACTGACTTCTTNACCGACTTACGAACATGTAACGGAGAGAAAACGGACAAAATATGCAGATTTTGGTTATCCGGTGATAAAATTTACCTTCTCTGCTGCTCAAAACTCTCGCAATCGGTGTGTGAAGCGTAGGAAACACACAATGACCGCACAAGTACCGGTAATGTAACGGGGAAAAACGTACCTTTAACGGATATGGACCGGATAATTAACGGTCGGCTAACGGATACAGCCGTGCAAGTAACAGACTTCTACCGGATAAAGGCCCGGTTACACCGAGGTAACGGACAAGAAATGGACATAAAATCATTTTAACTGTTCGTGTCCGTTCTCATCCGTTTAATGTCCGTTTCATATCTGGTGAATGCGCTCCTTATGCCGCGATGTCCGGTGACATCCGTTCCGTCCGTTGGGAACAACCGGACATTAACCGACATAAACCGGATACATAACGGAGGTGTGACACATGAGTTCCGAACAAACCGTAAACTAACGTATGAAGACCGCACATCAAACGGACGTCTCGGTCAGTTTTATCCGGTGGAAAATTTTGAACATGCTCAAAACTTACCAACGGACAGAACGTATGTCACCGGACATCGCCGCACAAGGTTCATGAACATTCAGTTTATAAAAAAATCGTTTACTTTGGGAGAAATGATTTCAATCAGAAACATAGTTCGTTAACAGGTAGGTTCCTGAAATGATATCTTCACTCGAGTGTTCACAGTAGCTGCCAACATCATCATCATCATCATCATCATCATCATCACCATCATCATCATCACCATCACCATCATCATCATCATCATCATCAATATTGTTATAATTCATCATCACATCATTGTCTTATCATCATTACCATCATCATGATCATCATGTTTCCTCAACTCCAGTATCATCACCAATGCAAGGCATTGACTATCTTAGAACAATTTAGATAATCTCATACTTGACTCCGTCTCAAAGTATAAGAGAATTTCCTTTGGCACAACAACAAAACATTTTTTTGTAATCAACTACGGATAAGACACTTCAAAATATCAATACATAAGTTTTCAATATCAGTATCACAATTTCCCATTTTAATAGCCAATTTGCCTGGCTTTGATATTTTAAAGATCCATATTACCATATTATGATTTCATCTTTCAAAGCTTCTGTTAGTGTGAAGTTAGTGAATATGTGAAAATAATTGTAGTAAATTATATTACACTTGATAATTGAACACCATCCTTGGCACATGTGAAAACACAAACAAATAAACAAACAACTTCAAATATTTCCATTAAATGAACTGACTTCTTAATGGCTCCAAGTTAGTTTGAACACAAAGAACATCAAAACACCGACCTACTTCTTCCAATAGCTTTGTTTACTCCACTACTTTCTGTATGTGTACAAGGTTTGCTAGTTTATTGGCAATACCTGGTAGATATATGATAATTAATTCCATCAAAGAAAACATTACCACTGGAAGTTCAGTAGGTGAGTTCTAGCCTGTGAACAGGTTCCAACAATAAACACATTTAGTGCCAGTTATAACTGCTTGCATATTAAATGGTGTTGAACACATTAGGAGAGAGATGAAAAAACAGAAATAAATTATATGAGCCATGCTATGAGAAAACTGGGCTTAATGCATGGGAGTAAAGTTTTGTCCCAGATTAGCCTGTGCGGACTTGGAGGACACTTTCTATCTATTCTGGATTTTCGTTAAGAAGAGACTTACTTTAAACGAAAAATTCCATAAGAACTCACAGTGTCGTCCAAGATTAGACTCTGCAGACTGCACAGGCTTATCAGGGACGACAATTTACACACATGCATTAGGCTCGGTTTTCCCCGAGCGCAGCCAATATATACGATTGTTGATTGCTAAGCTATTGAAACTGCTTACTATATTTCTACATTAGATACACCAGTTCCATGCTGAACACACAATTTGTGTTGAAACAATACAAACAAGCAAATCCGTTGAATTGATATCCCCCACCAAAAGAAATTTGTTTATGGATGGGTGTAGAACTAAAATAAAAGGTATAAGTGAAGGGTTGTGCCTTTAGTCATTTTTTTGTTTAAATCATTTGTACCTGTGATGGGTTTTCCCTTATCTCTATATACACTCATTTTTTCAAGATACAAAGGGCCATTACTCCGTTATTAACAGATGGTGTACAATGTCATTTGGCGTGCATCATCCTCTTATCAATATATATACTCATACTAAGCTTCAATGAAATCCGCCAAAGCACTTGCAAGATATGGCTCCGGACAGTTGTAAGCTTATAGTAACAAGGGCTGTTTGTAAAACATGCATGCCCCCTATATGAGCTATAAGTTGTAGTAGTAGCCATTGTGTGAATACGTTTTTGTCACTGTGGTGGTGGTGGTGGTGGTGGTGTCCGGAAACCATTTTACTGTGTCTAGTCACTGTGTCCTTGACCTTTGACCTAGTGACCTGATAATCAATAGGGGTCATCTGCCGGTCATGACCAATGTCCCTATGAACTTTCGTGATCCCAGGCCTAAGCGTTCTTGAGTTATCATCCGGAAACCATTTTACTGCTTCAGGTCACTGTGACCTTGACCTTTGATTTAGTGACCTNAGATATGGCTCCAGACACAAAAGTGCCTTTAGTAAAAAGCATTTTTTCAAGATACAAAGGGCCATAACTCCGTTATTAACAGATGGTGTACAATGCCATTTGGCGTGCATCATCCTCTCATCCATATATACACTCATACCAAGTTTCAAAGAAATCCGCCAAAGCACTTCCAAGATATGGCTCCGGGCACAAAAGTGCCGGACGGACGGACGGAAAGACAAGGCCAAAACAATATCCCTCCGCCTATGGCGGGGGATAATTATCAGTTAATTCTGGACTTAAAAACATTGCAAAGTTGAAAATCATCCAGTTATTAAATCATGCTTTATTTATCAGACTTCATATTTTGTAATACCTTTGCAATCTGAGCATGTCTACATGTATTTACTTAATGACTAATATCGGTAACTGCATTCCTAATAATAAGTTTCTTAACTGATATCAATACTTGTTTTTTATATTGAATACATTATTTTACAGCCGAGTTCAATTCACAAAATACATTTAAAGTACATAATAAGACCAGCACAAAACAAGAACCTGAGTATTTTGATAAGCACATATGACTCACCTGACAACACTTTAAACAGCCACAAGCTATTGAGAATTCAATGTATATTCAAACCCATTTTTATTTCAACAGAACAATTATATCCTGAGTAGCCAAACATCATAACAATTCAAACAACTCAAACATAATTACACTAGTCGTAGATTTAATGTCTTCCCACCAGCAATAAAACTTCTATTCACATTTGCTTGTAGTCAAACATCACTGTTGTCTGATAACTCAGCCTACAGTTGTGGAAAGGTAATCCATTTGTAAGCAAATGTAGACAAGTTCAATTTTGTTTTAAGCCAATCTGGTAATCTCGATCAACACACATATGCAGCCTGTGTTCATGGCCTATCATAATACAATCTCCCAAAACAGAACCACAACAGAGGGTTCAACTTCAACCGGTGAACCATGAACATAAATGGTGAATCATTAACAGTTTAACATTCATAAATTGTACTTTTGCTGACAGGCTTTCATTGAAGTTCATTTCCTTCATCACGCAGGTGTTTACAATAGGATTGGAGAGCTTTCAAATCAGCATGCCAACCTTTAATGTGAAAGAGTCACAGTCAAGGGCCATAAAAAAAACAACTATACAATAAAATGAAAATAAATTAAGAACAAGTAACCATATTTATTTTAAAAATCCAAACTACAACTAATAGTAATAAAATTTGACATTATAATCATTAAATAAATAAAGACTTGTTCAGCAACTATTTAAAAACACATTATTATTTTTACCTCCACTTTGAAGAAGCCATTTTCTTTTTTTTCCACAGTTTCCTTGACAACGTGTCCACCCAACGGGTGAGACGCTCTGACAAGTCACAACCCACCATTAAAATGATTACACTTCACTCAAATGTAACTAAAATGCACAATTATTCCATTTTTCTCAGCCGAATTTACAACATATTAAAATACATTTTTTTTTTCAAGCAATTTAAAGTTCTAAAATTAAAGCACTTTCAAGGTTTGACTTCAGTAACTTTATTTATTTAAAATTTAATTTTAAAAATCCAGTTTTTATAAAAGCAAGTGACACTCCATCAGGCAAATATACCGTTTGTATTCATTTAATTAGAATGTTTCCAAGCAAAAGTATGTTCTGCTGCTTCAAGAAATCACTGCTACAAATTTTTGTTAAGCTTTAGCCAGCAAGCAAAACAGTATAAACACAACAAATGAAACTGTCAGTATTTAAAACTGCCATGTTAATGACTTTCCCATACCCCATGTATCCACTAAAACAAATACAGCAATTACCGCCATCAATGACAAAACTGCTGCTGATAGCCATCTGACAATAAAACTGCAGTTTAATGTTTAATAATCCCTGGTCCCTCAGCTGTCATAGCAACCCCATGACAGGAAGCCGTCCCTTGGGGCTGCAAATGTGTCCAATCATGAGTGCCAAGCTAGTTTGCCAACGAGGCCCTATGGAGCACTGACTCACTGACTCCTCCGAGACTGTTGGGAAGGCAGGGCTCATTTCCCTGAGAACACTGGGGAAGAGCGGTGCCAACTCCACTTTACCTATGCAACAGTTAATTAGCACACTCTTATCAAAATACATAACATCAAAGGTATCCTAGGGGTGAAATTATTTTCACTGCAAATACATGAGCACCATCCGGTAGATCAAAATGGATATATGTGTTATTCTCATTGTGTGTATTTTTTTCTTTGAACAAAAAACAACATCCATTAAAAAAACTTCTGCACCAAGACACCCAGACAAAGTTAACTTTGAAACCCAGGAAAAGTTATAACAATTTTCCAACAAATCTGTAGAACAGCAGACTTATCTTCCAATATTATATACATTAAAATTTATTTTATGAGATATAAATTAATGAATTCACCACATATTGACATATTAATAAAAAGTTAAAATAAAATGAACAAGGGACAAAATTGTAACAAAACCAGGTTTTCAATAAAAAAAAAAGTCTGATAAAGGGAGACAACTGCAACTCAAAATGTGCATTGCTACTGATTGTTTATCACAAATACCCCCCTTGTTTCAAAATCAACCTGTTTTTCGACCCAGTGACCTAGTTTCTGACCCAGCCTGACCCATATTCGAACTTGACCTAGATATTGTCTAGATACAACTTCTGACAAAGTTTTGTAAAGATCGGATGAAAACTATTTGAATTAGAGAGCGGACAACATGCTCAATGTTTAAAACGCACTAAGTGACCCCGTGACCTTGTTTTTAACCCGGCATGACCCATATTCGAACTTGACCTAGATATTGTCTAGATACAACTTCTGACCAAGTTTCGTAAAGATCGGATGAAAACTATTTGAATTAGAGAGCGGACAAGCTTGTTCCGCCTGCCAGCCAGCCAATCTAATAACCAGTTTTTTCCTTCGGAAAACCTGGTTAAAAATGCCACAGCAGTCCGAACATTTTACTGCACATTTAGTAAACATGTGTGGTGTTGAGGTATTAGATGTTGCTGTCCACAAAATAAGGCAGAGCTAGGGTTGTGTGCATTTCTAAGTTTATGAGGTCCTTCGGCGCCCGAGGCTGCATAATGTGAGGATATCTCAGGACCCGGAGTGTGTCCCAGCAATCCAACCTAATTAACTATTGAAATTACCAAAAGTTTGGACAAATTTTGAATTATAACTGCAATTTCCAGCAATTTTTTTTACTGAAATATATTTATAATTTTGGTGTGGTCTTGCGTTGTTGGGGGAAGCCAGAGAACTCGGAGGAAACCCAATCTGTCAGGCATGGTGACCACCAACCAGACCCACATGCTTCTGGGGACGGGGCTTGAAAACAGGTAGCCTAGATGAGAAACCTGTGTACCAAACATTGGGCTAACTGGACAGCATAGGCAGAGTTGCACCGAAAACATGTACAGCAGCTAATTGACACCAACCCTTTGCATGCTGGGAAATTTGTCGTCTGCTAAAATGTTGTCTGCTAAATTTCTAAAATTAGCATTTTCTTCGATTTTTTTTCAAAGAATACTATCAGAATAGCAAACAGTTTGGATCCTGATGAGACGCCACGTTCTGTGGCGTCTCATCTGGATCCAAACTGTTTGCAAAGGCCTTCAAAATCCGGTTCCAGCGCTCAAAGGGCTAAGTAACTATCCTATTTCACAATTCCACTCAGCACCAAGTACATGCTTCTCGCCCAAACTCTGTGAATCCCATGCACGCAATGACAATATTTTTCCCCACACAAGTCATCCTACAATCAGAATGAAGCATTTTTGTCCTACTATTAATAATAAATATATGAACACACTGTAGCTTGAATCCATAAAACAATGATCACAATGCAAATTAATTCAGTTTAAAGGTTGCATAATGCATAATTAGCAATCATTATCACAAACATTTCCATTTTCTCACTTGGAAATTTAAGAACAATCTTGGCGGCACGCTGTTATGTGAATTTGTAAACAGTTAACTTCTCAATAACAATGGAAAGTGAGATGGTTTCCTTTACAAGTCTGTGCGAAATGAAATTCATCTGTTGAATAATTAACTTATTTACACAATCTCTTTGGCTTCCATGGTTATTATGAAATGCAGTGAATTGGAAATAAACATTTCTAGATGACGACCAGATGGGAACTGCTGGAGGCTGTAAAAGAGTCGGTTCCCAATAAACATTCTCATGACCAGGGAACCAAGGATAGGTTAAACAGCACAGATTTGTTACATCACTTGCAGAATGTGTCAAGCCCAATGAGCCACATGGCAGCTGACTATGTTGCCTGCCACACATATCATTATATAACAGCTAATCATGGGAAAGGAAGAGTAGTTACATATGAACAATAGGAGTTTTGAAGTATCCAATATGAGGAAGAAACTTATCACTGCTGGTGACCAGCCACTAGTAACTAACCACTAGTTACTAATCACTGTGACTGTAACCGAGTGTTATTCCCGCCCAAAATCTCTTTGTCGTAAAACGCACTACTGAATACTAAAACAAAATTCTTTTAACCCTTTGCATGCTGGGAAATTTGTCTTCTGCTAAAATGTTGTCTGCTAAATTTCTAAAATTAGCATTTTCTTTGATTTTTTTTCAAAGAATACTATCAGAATAGCAAACAGTTTGGATCCTGATGAGACGCCACATTCTGTGGCGTCTCATCTGGATCCAAACTGTTTGCAAAGGCCTTCAAAATCCGGTTCCAGCGCTCAAAGGGTTAAAAAACCTGCTTCAACATGCTTTTTTAGTATGATTTTTGATAATATAGAGGCCATTTTTACAGAATATTGACATAAATATGTACATAATTAATTTGAAGAAAAGAGCCGACAACGACCAATTTAGCATAAATATTCCCCGGCATGTTTTAGTATATTTTCCGTACCAGGGGTACATTTAAGTATAGTTAAGAGTACCACTGGAACTTTTTAGTAGTACCCAAGCTGACTATGACCACTCAAGCGTTACTTATCAATATGACCATGGGATGCACTGGCCTGTTCAGCTTGTTGAAAAAGTCAATAAAAATTGTTAACACATATTATGGTAATTAATTAAGTTATTAAATTAGTATATTGTAAATCCATTAAAAATTCCCCTGATCCTACATTAATAATTAATTAAAACCTGTGCTCAGCTTGGCTATTAAAATATCAACACTTCAATATGGAAATGGTAGCTGGCTCAGTTTTCATTAGTCCTGATCAGGGACCTAAAAATAACAGTTAATTTTGCAGATGCTTCACTGCTGGGTTTCCAGTAGTGTTCAATGATCATAATGCAGCCATAGTTCTTCCAAAATCAATCAGAGACTGGTTATTATATGAAATGAGCCAGGCATAATGCTTGTGCAAAAGAGTCATCCCAGATTAGCCTAAGCAGTCTGCACAGGCTTATCAGGGACAAAACTTTCTGCCTTAACAGAGTTTTCTCTAAAAAGGGGCTTCCTGCAAAACGAAAAATACTATAATGGCTGAAAGTGTTGTCCCAGATAAGCCTGTGCAAACTGCACAGGCTAATCTAGGACTACACTTTATGCACATGCAAAAAGCCCAGTTTTCCGAAAATGCCGCCCAATTACAAGCTTTTGAATGTATGTTCTAATACTGTTATCTTACGGACACATTCTAAATGATCGGTAAGGCATAATGAAATATGGCTGATCCTTTCTATTTGATTTAATTTCCCTCTTCCTTTCTGTTGCAGTAATTTATGCCGAGAGACATATGCACTGCACAAAGGCCAAGCAATTCATTTGCATTTTAATAGCACGATAAGATTATAAAGCCTGCTTTAGCATCTATATCTCTTCTTAACAGTTAACCCATATTATGTGTATGTAAATAAACAGGACACTATTAATGTAACTACATGGAAAGCCTTGGTTTAAATTTCAGCTTGCTTATGCAAATGAGGATACTAATAGAGTCTTTTCTTTCCTAAGGTAGAAACCAGTTCATAAAATAAATAATATCAATGAATCATAAATGTATGATGAAATATTACCTTTGAAAGTTGCAAACCCCTTCTTGCAAGGAAGAGAGTTCTCAGAAATTAAGTCTCATATTATATGCAGAAAATGTTGTATACCTTACTGGTAATTAAGGTTTTATCATAATAAAAACACCAATATTAAATGCAAGCAAATAAACTGCACAGATTTTATAAAAACAACAAACATGTCAGGGGCTATTTTATTTGATGGGAACACCATACAGTGTCTGGGGCTATCAACCTTACTTCCCATACATTAAATAAAACAATGAAGACCAGAAACTGAAATGAATTCCTTGAGAACACTTTGCAAGAATGCAAATGAAGTGAAGCGAGGCACTCAGTCAAGGGGACATGTGCAACATGTTGGCATAGATGCTATTGATTACTTTCTCATTTGACTGAAGCCCTGTTGTGAGTCAGCTCCAGGATACTTGTCAAACACATTTGAAAATTAAAACAGATATTGATTAAAATGAGCTCAGGAGACTCACTGTCAGCACTGCAAGGTTGACAATCTGCTTTCAGAGGTGGCAGCCTGCTTATAATGCCATATATTGAGTCATAAGTGATCAATGGTTCTTGTTGTTTTTTGTTGTTGTTTTTTTTTTTTATAAAAAGTCTCAATACACTGTTTCCCCATGAGTTGCATGAGCTAAAGCAGCCAAATAACATGCATCGGCAACTTAGGTTTCTTTATTAGGATTGAGCCTGGCTCTAAGAAAACGGGGTTTAATGCATGTTCCTTCAGCCCACACAGGCTAATCTGGGACGACACTTTCCACCTAAACTGGATTTTTGCTACAAGGAGACTTTCTTTAAACAATAAATACAATAAAAGCATAGTGTCTTCCCTGATAAGCCTGTGAGGACTGCACCAGCTAATCTGGGACGACACTTTACGGACATGCATTAAACTCCATTTTCCCAGAACGCAGCCTAATTCCTTCATTATCTCTTCAGAAAAGTACAAGTCTGATATGTCACAGAGTTCATCCATATAAATCACAACGGAGTACACATAGGCATTACTGAAAAAAAGAGGCAAAACTCTTCCTTGATGACTTTAAAACTCACCATTCAAATGTTTATTACGGAAAGTCAACAAACTCATTTCATATTAAAGTTAAAAAATAAGGGAAATTGTTTGCCTTTAAATCATAATGAACCATAAACTTTTACAAGACGCAATAAACCTTCAGAGTGTAATACAGTCATAGAATGCAAATAGTGTATGCCAGACCATTTACAAATATTGCATGTCACATCTCTTGAGGTACAACTAACACTGTCATAACTAGAAATGTGGCACAGACATTGATGCCCCAGGCCACCACACATGTTTGGACACAGACAAATCCACTATATATTCGAAATTGGACAAAAAGACAAAGGTTTCATCTCCTGGGCAGTCACCTTTTTTGTTTTAACTGTTCCAAATATAACAGTTTTGTAGGTAATTTAATGCAGTAACATTTCTCAAAAATACACAAATTTGTGAACCTTTTTCCCTATAATGCCTCCCACTCCGTGGACGCATGCAAATTCTGTCAAAAGCAACCTTTAAGAAATATTAACATTACAACTGTCATCATATGTGCCATTACAGACATGTCAATAGCAACCATTTAGAAACACTTAACATTAAAACTGTTCTACAAATATCAAGAAAATGTGCGCAACATTCCCTCAACTTAAAACTATATATATTTACTAGAGGCATAGCTTTTTTATGTTCAATGATCCTATTCAAAGTAATTACGTATAAGATGCATAACATTTTCAAACATTTTAATCTCATTTTCGTCTAAATATTTTTTAAATCTGATTTTACTTCAATTTTAGTAAAAGTACTGTAATTATACATTTATACAAATTTAACAATAAACATTTGATTAAGCATATTCTCTGAATTTTAAGATTCTAAGGCATAACTATTCAAATAAATTATAGACAAATTATAGGTTAACAATAATTAAACTGAATAACGCAAATCATGTGGAAATCAAACCTGCAAAGTGTTTCGTTCAGCGAATGGAAGCTCGGCAACTTGTTGTCAAGTTTGGTACTAGTCAGAGTGCGCTGCATCGTTCCCACTTATCAAATACTTGAAAAAAAAACTCCCAAAATCAGAAACAAGCCTTTTCATGAGGCCTTCAATAAACAACATGCACCACAGAGATTTGTCATATGTCTCGCCAATCACTTGATGTCTGGATAAATATCATGAGAGTAAATCAAGCAGCAAGCCATGCAGTCTCTCAGGCATGTCACAGACGCTGGCATCAGATTTGTCCATGTATGGTAACCCTTAGCTGCAGTGTAACTGCTGTTCCTTTATAATCCAGAGACCAGATTGTGCCACAATGCAACTCACATTGGTTGGAGATCAAGGCGGCTACATTAAACTGTGGATCAAATCCAATACTGTTGATGAGAAAGCTAAGTGGCTTGGAAAACATCATCAGGTGTTGTAGACCAATACCATCGGAGAAAATTACTGATTATTTGTGGAGTTAATGATTCAACCTTTGTGGAATAAATGATTCAACCGACACTTTTTGATATTCACAAACAATTTATAGCGTACTCTTTGGAACAAATGTGATTTTATAAGGTTGTTTTTTCTCAACTTATTATAGTAATGTTCTTGTTTGAGATATTTGCCATTAACACAATGCTTAATATTTTCTTCCTTTTAGATTTCTGTGCACAGGTGTCTATAACTTTTTGTCAATAAAAAAAGAAAAGTAATAAAGAACTTAATCTTATCAAGGCATTAATGTCTGTATATTATTAGATAAAAACTTGTTGTTGGCAACAAAACAAACCAAGTCATGTAGTCTGATGGCAATTTGGAGAGCATTAATGAGTTAGACGGTGTGAACAAGACCTTGAAACTCAACACAGCAATTAATTATACACATATTGCTATCTATTGTAGTGATCGCATGTAATCCTATTAATTTTACTGAAGCATGATTGCATTGAAAACCTTAGGCTTATTAATATGACCCACTCAAGTGTGTTTCCTGGGGAAAATCAGCACTTACTGGTCAAAGATCAATAACCAAAGTTAATTTTAACATAAACCTGTATAACATTATTGATACGCCTTTTATTTAATGAAACTCCAAATGAACAAGGGCTGTTTGTAAAACATGCATGCCCCCTATATGGGCTGTCAGTTGTAGTGGCAGCCATTGTGTGAATACGTTTTTGTCACTGTAAAAACGGTGGCGGTGGTGGTGGTGGTGGTGGTTTGGTGGTGGTGGTGGTGTAGCCTTACATTTGGTAAAATTTAAATAAATTACAAGGGAGGCAAATGCTGTAACAAAAAGAACATGCATAAACGGTAGTTGTTTCCCTTGTTTGAACCATGCTAAATCCTTAAAATGCCTATTTCCAGTAACTGTGACCTTGACCTGTGACCTTGACCTTTGACCAAGTGACCTCAAAATCAATAGGGGTCATCTGCGAGTCATGATCAATGTTCCTATGAAGTTTCATGATCCTAGGCCTAAGCGTTCTTGAGTTATCATCCGGAAACCATCTGGTGGACGGACCGACAGACCGACAGACCGACCGACATGATACCCCCTCTTCTTCGAAGGGGGGCATAATAAAGTTTAGTATTTCTTCTTTTTTCGATTTCATAAATTTTCCGGATGTCATGATGTTGAGTCCAAATTTTAGTGAGGTCTAAAATAGAGGCACTCAATTACGCAATTATTGCCACATGGAGTACCAATAGCCAAAGATACATTTAAAAGGAGATTGTCATGTGAAAATTGCTATAGAAAATATATGCTATAGAAAATAATTATATGCATTTAACCCTGTTAATTTTTCAATGTACTAAATTGCAAATGGTTTTAATTGTTGATTGTGCATCAGTGCAAGTAAGGCGGTTAAGTATCGTTAAAATGAACAAACATGTTTTGTTCCAATATGATGATTTTGCATATAAATTCAATGGAAGTAAATTACATATAAAAACAGCTGATTTGAAAACAATATTTGAAATGGAAATAACTAATAATTATGAGAAGTAATTATGTGTTATCGGTTTCATAAATTACATATAAATGCTGAAACCCATAATTCCCACATGTTTTATTGTGCACATGCACACAAATAAATGGAAATCCCCGGCCAAGATAATTGTCATGACAAATGTAAACAAAAGTTAGCAACCAGCATAGTTTCATAAATACTTATAAGAAACAGTTGGAAATTCAGTGAAATGTTTTTCTGCAATTGTATGCTTGTTTGACAAGTAAGAAATAATTCAATAAATTATACAGGTTCTTTTGTTTTGGTCCTTTTCGGCAATTGGTCTTAGACCAGTAGTGTCTGTAGTGATTTAAGGTCACTTCCAACAGCCTTGCCTTGATTATTGAAAAAATACGGAGCTGCAATGGGGGATTGAACCCTCGACCTCTAGAGTGGTAGTCAGACATTCTAACCACGTCACTGAAGAGCTAGCTTTTCAGCGATGTGGTTAGTGTCTGACTACCACTCTAGAGGTCGTGGGTTCAATCCCCAATTGGAGCTCCATATTTTTACAAAAAGTCTTTGGAAAAATAATGAGAGAACTACCAAAGTGTGTATTGAACCTGGGGCCTCCTGGGCATATGGTGGACATCATATCACTGTGAGTATGTGACGTGTATGAATGCATATACCTGTATGTTAGAACATTGCGCAATCACAAATAACAGATAAACCTGATGCTAATTTATAAATGCATGAACAGGTATCCAATCTATGAACAGTGATTGCTAAAACAGATTACATGTACCTACATGTAGTTATGACATTCACACAAAAGGAAAAGATATAAAAACAAGAGCTGTGTTTGTCAGAAACACAATGCCCCCCTAATGCACTGCTTTGATTATTTTTTTTATTGATTTTTATTTTTACCTTTGACCTTGAAGGATGACCTTGACCTTTCACCACTCAAAATGTGCAGCTCCATGGGAAACACATGCATGCCAAGTATCAAGATGCTGTCATCAATAATGCAAAAGTTATGACAAAACTTTACCCTAGGTTAAAGTTTTAAGACAGACAGACAGACCCACACAATGACGGACAGACAGCCCAAAAAGAATATACCCCCCTTTTGTTTTTAAAGGGGGCATAAAAAATATATATTACTTTTTTTAAACAAAGGTCACAATTCATATTGATGACTCAGACTTTATAGTTAAGTTCCTCAATACAACTTGATACATGTATAACTGTTTATTTACAAATCTGTAACTTAATAATAATTCAAAGTGCATTCATCTACAACATGTTATAAGCTGAACAACATACAGCATTCCTATATACTCTAAATACTTTTTATTCAATGAAAATATCCTGAATGCAGTTAAAAAGCAAAGATTTATTTTCCATTCTCCATTAATTTTGTTAACGCTTAGCAAATTTAAATACTTTTTATATTTAAGTGTGAATTATTACCTGTCATTTTGTGAACTTTCTACACTCTGTACCTGATCAATGAACTGAATTTCACCCTCCATATCCCATGTTAAACACAATATATTGTTTGAATTTGTATGTGTTTCACTAAAGAACAAATTACAGTTGATAACAAATTGACTTTTCACTCTTCACAAAGATTGTGACCCCATCTATTTTTAGAAACCGATTGACACTCAGTGGGGCACCATTTGGGTGGATGTAAACAAAGAGAGAAGTTATGCAGTAATCTGTGTATTATCTTATTATATTAAATTATTTACTCACTATCTCCAATTACCTTTTACACAAATTATGTATTTCTGTCATACACTATTATAAACATTTGCATCATAAAGCAAAGATCTATATATATTTATAGATCTTTGCATAAAGTTATGTTCTTTTATAATTGCTCCTAATATATTTATTGAACTTTATAGATCTAAATAGCAATTCTGTCAATGTAACATTTGTTTTGGTAGTAGTACGAAAAACATTGTAATAAAGTATGAATGCTTATCAAAATGTTTTGGTTTTATTTAAAACTACATGTACTAAACTTAATCATTTAATCATTTCTTTCAAACCCTCATTGCGCCTTCTGAAGGGAAACAACTGTTACAAGACTATTATATGAACTCTGAAGAGTTACACACCTTGATGAATGAGTGATATTCCCTGCAACTCACACTCATCAATGTTAACATTACAACATTCACATTCAAAATAAATAAGTTTGATTTTTTACCACAATATTCATGAACAACTAGTTTTTTTTTCCATTGAAGTTTAGTAAAAAAAAGATGTTTCTAGCAAGACTATTCTTTGCAAAGAAGACATAGTTTTTGCACTTAAAGCAATCTGTTTTTGCACTAGGAGCAATCTGTCATGTTTAAATACATGTACCTTATTTCAAGCATTTTTGTGTCGCCTGACTATGGTCAGGGGACATATAGGTGTTACTTGGTCGGCGGCGCCGGCGGCGGTGTCCGCGTCAGCGTCACACTTTTCAAAAGCCTCATAATTTCTGTGTCCCTTCAGATATTGCTTTCATATTTGGTATGCATGTGTATTTGGACAACACCTTTCCATGCGCATAAAATGTTTGACCCCTGTGACCTTCACCTTGAACTTGAGGTCAGTGTTCAGGTTTGAAATCTGCAACCGTGATTCGAAAAAGGCTCATAACTTCTGTGTTCCTTCAGATATTGCTTTCATATTTGGTATGCATGTGTATCTAGACAACACCTTTCTATGCGCATACAATTTTTGACCCCTGTGACCTTAACCTTGAACTTGAGGTCAGCGTTCAGGTTTAAAAATCTGCGACCGCGCTTCGAAAAAAGGCTCATAACTACCGTGTCCCTTCAGATATTGCTTGCATATTTGGTATGCATGTGTATCTGGACAACACCTTTCCATGCGCATACAATTTTTTACTTCCGGTCACCTTGACCTTGAACTTGAGGTCAGCCTTCAGGTTTCGGAATCTGCAACCGTGATTCGAAAAAGGCTCATACCTACTGTGTCCCTTCAGATATTGCTTTCATATTTGGTACGCATGTGTATCTGGACAACACCTTTCCATGGGCATACAATTTTTTAACCCCTGTGACCTTGACCTTGAACTTGAGGTCAGCGTTCAGGTTTCAAAATCTGCGACCGTGATTCGAAAAAGGCTCATAATTGCTGTGTCCCCTCAAATATTGCTTTCATATTTGATATGCATGTGTATCTGGACAACACCTTTCCATGCGCATACAAATTTTGACCCCTGTGACCTTGACCTTGAACTAAGGGTCCAATTTAGATTTTGAAATCTGTGACTGCGACCCAAAAAAGGTTCTTTACTACTATGTCTTGAGCTTTACTTTAAACATTATTTTTTTGATAGATTTTGTTTATGCCCCCGGCATCTACGATGCGGGAGGCATATAGCGTTTGTCCTGTTCGTCCGTCCATACGAAAATCTTGGTTAACCCATTTTGACTGTTTCATCTGACATCAATACCCCTTGCTACAGAGCTTTGATACTTGCATGGATGTTGTCTCTCATCACCATGCACACACCAGCATCACCCAACCTCATTTTGACCTTGACCTTATTTTGGACTTAGACTTATTGAAATGGGCCAATTTCTTGGTTAACCCATTTACCATCAGGCGACACATCCAACTCGCGGAGTTCTAGTTTTCAGTATAAATGCAAAAGTTTTCAATAAGAAAATCTTAAATTAACAAGAACGTTTAAAAAAAAAAAAGAAGTTATTATGGTCCAAACGCTCACCGGAGTTCAGAAAATAACGTAGACACGTTCTTGACATCAGATTATGAATTTCATTGACAATGCAGAAGGAACATTCATAATACTTGGCCAGCATTCAATATAGATAAGCTTATTTAGCAAGGCTTAGAAAATCTTATTGACAAACCTTGATGAGTGGTTCCCATTTTAATGCAGAGCAATTAAATTTATCAGTGTTTAACACGTACCTAGTATTCTGTTTATCTATTTGTTTTTTTTTTTCATTTTTCTGCCTTCATTTAGAGATTGACATCACTATATTGCACCTTTTACCTGTATCAACAGTGCTAAATTCAAAATGATTTATCAGATGAGGTGGCATCTCTTTATTGTGGGTATGATGATGGTATAAAAATGCACGTACCACTACACTTGCTTATAAAGTAAGGACTGTCAAAAGAAGAATGGTCGATGTATGCTACATTAGGAGATTTTGCCTAGCTCTCCATATCCAACTAGCAGTTTATGACAACAATATTTCAACTAAGTCATATGGAAAATTGCCCCCCCCCCCACCTATGGTAACCTTTTTTTTAATCGAAATATCGCACCACATGAGCAACTTTCTTAGAAGACCAATCCCATTGATAATTTCTATAAAAACATTTAAAAATGATATTGAACCAGTTTCATCACGATTGAATGAAAATATTGACCTCTAGAGTATTACATGAAGTATCACATGAAGATTGAGACATAAATGAGGTTCCTAGAGCAGTAATAAGTTTGTTTTTTAAATATTTGACCAGGTGACCTAGGATTAGAATGCATTTGACCCAGATTAAAACTCAACCTAGATATTGTCAAAATAAACATCAAGACTTGATGAAAACTGTTACCTCAAGAGTGGTGACAAGCTTAAAGTTGATGACGAAAAGGCATGGCAGAGGAATAGTTCTTGATTTGCAGATTTCTCTTATCAGTGTTAGAAAAGTTTTATCAAGTTTTAAAGCTAATATGTCAACAAGATTTTACTATCAAAGAAAAGTGCTAAGCACTTTTTTAAAAAACACAGGAGATGAAACAAAGAAATACAGCCCCCATTCTAATGTGTTTTAAAGTAAGTAAATGCATGTTATAATTTTCTAGTGGTAAAATAATTAAAACATCTTAGTAATTGGCCAACTGAGAAACTATGGTTTGAATTAAACCCATGAAACATCTGTTAATAACCAGTCAAAGTTTGGACCTACTCAGACAATCATCATTTCCACGAAAATGGATTTTCCCAATGTTGTGGGTGAGTCAGTACATGATAATCAGGCAGTTATTGTCAGAAGTATCCATTAACTTCTCAAAATTAAACATAACAGAAATAAAACTCAACAATACTTTCTTTCATTTTACCTTTCAATCACTACATCTACAGGTAGGCCACTCACAGGTAAATATACCTTTATGACTACCCTGCACCTTGCCTGAAAGCCACATGCTGATCAGCAGATGGTTTATTTACATTATCATTGGGAATGAGTCAGACATTTATAGCCATCATGTTGACTCAATCTGCAGCTTTTATCTATCAATTGCTGATAATCTTTTTCACCTGGCATCGTTCTATGACATTATTTGTTATTTTCTGTATCAAATGTTTTGCATGTTTCATTTCTGGGATTTCATTTCTGTATAATGTTGAACTCCGAACACAGTTTATCATATGACAGTGGCGTAAAAGCCACTCAGTTCTCTGCATGTGTCAGCAAGAAACAATCAAAGCGCTGAAGGCACTGAAGTTGTTCGCAATTGCATAATCTTAGAAGCAACTGAGTTTTCAAAATTATGTTACAGCTTTTTATATCGCAAGTTTGAAATGAACACAACCCATTCAAATTTATAAAGAGTGTGTCTTAAAGCACCGGTCAAGATGTGTGTGCACTGTTTATCCTCATATTTATGTTATGGAGATAACTTAGACAACATGTGCGCATTGCACAGGCTAATCAGTGTGCACAGGCTAATCTTATTTGGCATGCATAAAGCCCTGTTTTCCCTGAAAGCAGCCAATATGTACAGTTTTCAATGATAAACTCTCCAATGTCGTCACACAAGCTGTTAAACACTATTGATTTCATACACACTCGATAAACCGCTAAGTGATTTAAATGTAAACAGCGGGTTTAAAGAGAAGAAAATTCGCAAGATCTGTCTGCAGTGAACCTGTATTAGGCAGATGAGGTTGTTATCGTTCCTAGCATAGTTAAGCAGCATATTGAATTGCAAAACTCCCTCTACATTAGTTGTCCGCTAGCGGGAACAACTAAAAATGTGACCATCTTTAATAATTACCTGTATTCAATCTGCATTATTAAAAGGTTTGAACAAATTTGACTTTCAACTCTTGGTCAATGAATACTGAACTTACTGGAACACTGCAGATCCACAATATTGAGCTCAGTTTTTTCGTGATGTCCAGTATATCGCAAGTCTGCAGTGGACCTCTTTTTTTTCATTTAAATTGGTTCATAACAATCCAACTTTCATAGCTTAATCAAGTTTAGTTCAGATTTGGTGCCTTCATTGTTCAACTTGTGTAGCGTATCAAACAATAACCCAACTTGCCCAACATGAAAGAAACATTTAACATGTTTAACACGATTGCGTGAGCAACCATGACCATGTCCCATGTCCCATGACACAGTGACACATGATCCACATGGAGATGTTTATAATAATTGTACATGTCACACATCAATACAAACATCTCAATGACCTTAGCGCTGCAAATAGTGCATAAACCTTTTTTTTTTTTATTATTTATAGAAAGGTTTTGCTTCATTTGGTAAAAATGCACTGCAAATATGCAAGAATTTGTTTATGTCACATAAAAATGTAAAATTCTACAATGCGTTTCATATTACAGATTAAATTATACGCAATTGCAAATAAACACATTGAATAATGTCGCATTTGATAAACAAATATTAAGCATATGGTTTTAACACATAATTCATCAACAAAAGGGTAGGTAAATAATGTGTTNCTAATAATTGTAAAAGAATACGGTATTTTAGAACTTTTCTTTTTTCGTCATTCGTGGTTGACAGTCCCTTTAACGCAAACCACCATTTAACGCAAACCACCATTTAACGCAAACCACCATTTAACGCAAACCACCATTTAACGCAAACCACCATTTAATGAATCTGTAGTGTCCTGTGCAGGTTCATTAATTGCAGTGTCCATACCATATTTTTACCAGTACAGAAATTAACATATTTGATACAACTGCTTATTACTAGATATCAGACTGATTCCCAAAAGCACAAGCTGTACTGTACTCCTTGCATTTACATGTAGATGGGATAATATTGACATGCAATCCAACTATAGTTCATGAATATTCAATGCTTTCAACGCTCCAGATAAATGCATGCATTTTGCATGAACATTATTATATGAATTTTCTACAAATACCATTTAACCCTTTGCATGCTGGGAAATTTGTTGTCTGCTAAAATGTTGTCTGCTGAATTTCTAAAATTAGCATTTTCTTCGATTTTTTTTCTAAGACCACTATCAGAATAGCAAACAGTTTGGATCCTGAGACGCCACGTTCTGTGGCGTCTCATCTGGATCCAAACTGTTTGCAAAGGCCTTCAAAATCCAGTTCCAGCGCTCAAAGGGTTAAGCAACGTTGGGTATTTTTGACATGCTTGTATTATCCAGAATCTTACGAAAAATATAGTTTTAAAGCAAACTAGTTATAAATCATAGTTTAAATGGTATGACATGAATGATGATGCAATTTACAACTTGTTTTACTACTATACTGCAACTCCAATATAATGTGCTCCGTTATAACGCAGAATCCAATATAATGCAGGGGTTGCTTCGATCCCTTTTTTCCCCCAACCCCCATTTTCTGATTTAAATCCATGTTAAACTAGAGCTTTGTCACAGACGTGACGTATACCCCCACATGCTGCATTGACACAGAATATTTTGCATGCTGTCTTCACAAAACAAGAGAAGCTAATCTATGTTTAAGAATTATTATGCCATTATCATTTATGGCCAATTTGACCTTTGAACTCTTGAATTCTTTTGCATGACACGCCGTCTAATGACTGTGAACAAAATAAATGTACAGAATAATTTTAAAATCTCACAATGAATGATATAGTTATGGCCCAGACAAGCTCATTTATGGCAATTTTTTACCTATGAACTCAAAGTGTGACCTTGACCTTGGAGATATTTACATAATTCTTTCGCATGACACCCTTTCCAATGATTGTTAACAAATGTATGGAGTAATTTTAAAATCTAACAATGATTGACATAGTTATAGCCAGGACAAGATCATTTATGGCCATTTTTGACCTTTGAACTCAAAGTGTGACCTTGACGTTGCAGATATCGACGTAATTCTTTCGCATGACACACCTTCCAATGATAGTGAACAAATGTGCCAAATGATTTTAAAATCTCACAATGAACGACATAGTTATGGCCCGGACAAGCTCGTTTATGGCCATTTTTGACCTTTGAACTAAAAACGTGACCTTGACCTTGGAGATATTGACGTAATTCTTTTGCATGACACACCATCCAATGATGGTAAAAAAAGTGCCAAATGATTTTTAAATCTCACAATGAACGACATAGTTATGGCCCGGACAGCTCATTTATGGCTATTTTTTACCTTTGAACTCAAAGTGTGACCTTGACCTTGGAGAAATCGACGTTTTTCTTTTGCATGACACACCTTCCAATGATGGTGAACAAATGTGCCAAGTGATTTTAAAATCTCACAATGAATAACATAGTTATGGCCCGGACAAAAGACAAAAGATTTTACCTCAAACTTTGAAATTTAGATACAACTTGTGACCAAGTTTGGTGAAGATCGGATGAAATTTTGGGACAAACCGACAAAGTGACTCCTATATATAATAACTAATTGTATTTTCATTAAAATTAAAGATGGGGGCGCTCACCATCTTGCTTGATTCAATTATTTGTTTGACCGATTAAACTCAATGAGAGGTTAAACAACACTCGACAGTGAATTTGTGACAAGCTTTTCAATCTTCAATGTCCATTAAACCGGAAGATGACCCAAATTCATATGTGAATATGACAGTTAAGCCCAAGTCTCACTATTGCCGGTGTAGCCCCGGTTCATCCCGGTTTGATAGAGCCGGTCGACCGGCGACTACCAGGATGATCGATGGTTATTTTTTTTTAGCGTGGTCACATATTCCCGGTACTGCCCCGGTTTACATCCTGGCAACGTCCTGGTCAGCCCCGGTAGAGCTACGCTTTATCCTGGGACGCCCCGGTGAGTCCCGGTCATAGCCGGTAGTGCCCCAGTCGTAGCCGGTAGCGTCCCGGTGGAGCCCGGTGAAAGCCGGTGGAGTCCCGGCAGAGTCCCAGTGACATAACAAGCCGGTGACTCCCGGTTCATCCTAGAGGTATTAAACATTTTAATAGTTTGCCGGTGGAGCCCCGGTTGTCTCCGGTTCATCCCGGACATTCCCGGTGGAGCCCCGGTTCATCCCTGCAGACCCCGGATCATGCACCGGGGCTCCACCCGCATCGCAAAATGTGATAGTGAGACTGGGAGTTAATTGGGTTTGCGTATAGCTGAAAATTGTCAGCAACCAACACCTTTGGCATCTTTCTTTTATCCCATGTTACAAGCCAGCACACCATTTTGCACAATTTTGCATAAATACAAGTCTAAGTGTTCTCTCACTATTGTGCAGAAACCACTTTCATGCTAAAAGTCCAATAACTTTGACTTTTTACAAGGTGACCTAAACTAAATAGGCATCTTCCTTTTCTCCCATGTCACCATTATACCATTAACATAATAATATGTCAAAGCATTTTCAAGATACAGTGCAAAAATCAAATTTCTTGCTACAAGCTCCTGTTACCTTGACCTTTTACCTGGTTACCTCAATAAACGTCTTTCCTCCCCCACCCCACCCCAAGTAACCACTACACCAATGTGCATCATACTAGGTCAAAGTATACTCATGATATGATGCAGAAACACATTTACTGTTAAAAGCCCCTGTGACCTTGAACTTTGACCTGTTGACCTCAAAAACCATCAGGACTCTTCTATTCCTTTGAAATAACACCTCATGCAATTTTGCATGGTTGTATGTCAAAGAGATCTCTAGATATTGTTTGGAAACTAATGGTCTAAGACTGACCACCTCAACATTTGACTGACTGACTGGCAGGAGCAAAGCAATATACCCCTACTGCTTTAAAGAGGAACATCATAAAATAACTCTTTATATTCACTGTTATTGTTTACCATTCTTTATAACAGCATGAACTTTTATCTTCTTTATTGTAAAAACATATCACATGCACATTTTTATTCAAGGATATAAACTATAAAAAACAGGTCTAAATGAACAACACAGCTTCTTACCAGGCCTTCTTGTTTCCAGTTTTCCGCGGTAAAGTAGAAAAATTCATCCGATTATACAAGGAAGGTACTAGAACTGAGCCAATGTCGTCTTCCCACTGCCTCTTCGGATCAGCCATTTTACACTTGTCCAGAACGGCCGACATACTGGCAGACATGAGGTCCTCTGTCCGGGGTGAACGGACAAACATACTGGCAGACATTACATTGTCGTGGTTAGGAGCGAATGGGTTACCGGCATTCATACTCATCGACATGACGTCATCCATCTGTGGAGGTCTTGAAGTTGCTCCTTGCGACAGCAGATCCTCTACAAGCATTGCCCTTGGTGACATATTTCGTGGAGTTCCCTCCCCTTGCCTTGAAGTTCCTGCAGAAGACACACTCCCTGACATCCCGCTGTCGCCTTTTGAACTGCACGCCATTTTATCCCTCAATTTCAGAGAACAACTTCGACCAATCTTTGATTTGCCCAACATGAAATTAATTTTTCGCAGTTTTCAAATATCTACATTAATTTATTTACATCCAACCATTTAACTTACATATGTTTTAGAGATTGTTATAATGTGGTAAGCTGTGCTCATACACACACTTTACAAGAGTTATCACAGCATACTGACCACTCAGCTGCAAATGAATGCCAGTCCATTGTCCATTCTGTCTATTATCTGCAACCAATATCAGGCAATTAAGCCAGGTTGAACTGTCCTGTTTGTTCAATAGCTAGTCTTTGCTCTCACCAATTAACCAATGTGAGAGGCTGATATTCAATGTCAACGTATAATGTTTAGGACTGCACTGCTTAATCAATAACAAAACCTCATCACTACAGTTTGTATATGTATGCACAGAAATAATAGTCAATATTGCATACAGCTATTCACTATAATCTAATAGAGCTAATTCAACTTGGAAGTTAGCTGCCTCTAATTAAACTTCAAAGATCTTGCTACAAAGGCAATTTATATAAAGCACTTGTTCCTTGATTTTTAAATCCCTTAATTCAATCCATGCATTGGCTTCTATGAAACACAACCCTTTTATACTTGATCAAGTTTCTAATATTGAGTTTCAAAATATAAGAAAGGTTTTAACGTAAAGCGTTCACTAAAAAGTATTCTCTTCAGTTCCTATTAACACATAAAGCACAAATCCACTTAAAAAAGATCTCAACAAACGAAAAATAATCATACGAAATTAATCATCAACTTCCACTAGACATCCCACAATGCTGGTACTGGAAAGTAAAGCGAGTCAAGCAACAAGTAATCCCGAGTTTTGCAGTGCTTTCCAGATGGAATGCAGATATCAGCGCAGGCAAATCCAGAGATAAGGACTTGCCAATGGTTCTCATTAACACAAACACAGGCCGCTCTGTGCCCTGAACTGAAAGCTATGAAAACATCATAAACACTGAGTGTCAAATTTGTTTGGAAACAAGTTTCAGGTGAATGAAACATTTGATTGATTATCTGATGAAAAAATGGGTAGACAGATTCTCTGATAACCAAGTTACTTTTTGAGCATTCCAAAACAATACACACAAAACATTGCAAATTGTGATGAGAAATCACAATGCCAATTTTTTTCAATTAGATGTCTATAATCTGACAAGCAATTAACAATAGCTGCTGAGGAAATTCACCAGATTATCATCCCAATTTCTTTAAAAAAGGTTTTGGCAAATTGTACTCTTAAGTAAGGGTTTGGAGTTCAAATTAATATATTGATTTGCTTTGAAACAATAAAAAGCATTTCACTTCATTAAACCTCTGGGAAATAAATGGTTACCCGTAATCTTGCTAATAATATTCCTTAAAGAATTGTACACTTTCCAATATGAAGCTAATTAATGCACCTGTCCAGATGAAGTGTTGATAAGCCCAGCATCCCACAAATCAGAGCCCAGAACTTATGGCTGTCATAGCAACCAAGAAGTCAAAAGTATGACTGTATAAGTGTTTTGTTATCAGATATAACATCTGATCTGATAGTGGTACATGTAGGCACAACATGGGAATACTTTGGTCAGATGAATTTCATGCAATGAACCCTCATTTCCGTAGTACCACTAACACTTTATATATTCACGATATTTATTGTTCTGAAATGTTTAAAGTTCAGTTGTTTTGTTTTTTCTTGGTGGGACTTCAATAATAATCAAAACATAATAAAGAGCAATTATCGCTCAAGAACATCTTTAAATCAAGATCTTATAACTAACGAAAACAATAAACAAGATGGCCAAAGGTCTAAAGGCAGTCACCTCAGAACTCAAGGACTTTAATTAATCTAAGCAGGTTGTGTTCACTAGTTTTAACTTCAGAAATATAAGGAATATTCCTCAACCGTCTGGCAGCCGAGACCATCTTCCAACGCAGGCAATAAATCTTTAGAAAAAGCATGTTCAGAGTAAGTTTAATGAAGATTCTGTATATGATAAATGAGTGACTTCTATATTGTTTCATTTTAGCTATCAACCCCACCCCCTCAGGCAGCCATGATTTTCAGCAGAAATAAACCATATTCACGCTGCGGCCAAGATATTTATTAGAACAACATAATGTTCTCATCACGTTTCATGAAGATTTCAGAGAAGATATGAATTCTAGTGCTCACACCATTCCCTATAGCAATAGAGCATACATGTCATTGTCAGGAAATTAAATGTTCACCTCATGGCAAAACACCTAAAGCAATCAATCACTTCACCTTAAGTTTACTGTTCTGTACTTATTATGGAAACAAAAACTCAATATAATGTAAACCCTTTAGTACCATCCTATGTGTGCCTGTCAGGGTTGTTGTTGTTGTTGTTGTTTTGTTTTTGTAATGCAGTTTAAATCTAAATCTTTGTATTTGTGACTCCTACTTTACAAACCCATGACATAAGAATTATTATGGCTCCATTATCCTATTCCACCACTGAGTTCTTCCACATGTCTGGTCTAAGCAACCACCAAATAATCAACAGATTGAAAGGTAATTGAAACAGACATGGCATAATTAAGCCTACCAGTTAAACACTAGATGAAATGCCAAAAACATAATAAACAGCACCCCAACATTGGACTGAATGATCACAGTGATGAGAGCAAGGAGCTCTCTTAATGATGGATACCAACAAAACATGAAAACAACAGTTAACTATAACATGAACGTATGTCTGGAAAAACAGGTCTTTTTGCATGTGTGTAAAGTGTTGTCCCACATAAGCCTGTGCAGTCCACACAGGCTAATCAGGAACAACATGTTCCACTTTACTGAAATTTGTTGTTAAAATGAATTCTCTTCTAAAAAAAATCCAGTCCCGAGGCAGAAAGGGGCCTGCCTGATTAGCCTGTGTGGACTACCCTTTACACACATGCATTTAGCCCCATTTTCCCAGAGCGTAGCTCATATTGTTGTTCCACTTACAGGCTGATTTTCTTGGCCATCACCTAAATATTGTTAATTTACCATAACTAATATTTCCGCTAAATAACTTTTAATGTATTTGCTGGATCTTCATAATATACATAAGATTCACAGAAAATGAAGCTCAAAATTTTCATAGGGACCTGAGCCAAGGGGAATAGTACTTAATGGCAGTCAGTTTTTATGTCAGTAATTGGGTGGGGTTTGGGATGGACTGACTCCACAGTGTAAAATAACTTTGTGATTAAACATAATCAGACATAAATAGCGAAAATAAGGGAGGCCAATATATTGGTGGCCAAGAAAAATATAATTCACCAGTATTTATCTGGAATATCCATCCTACCCATGAGGTTTCCACATATCATTATCAGAGAAAAGAGACAGCTGCATCAAAAACTTATCCACATTTGCCCCAAAATAAATCAACCTAGCACACTTTTATGAAAGTGCAGACATATTCGATTTCTGCACAACAAACAAACAATGCACAATAAATAATGGATCCCTGAACAGAATCCAGCCTCTGCAATGAAACAATGAACGTTGGGTAATGGGAGATTTTTTAGGCATTGGTAATAGCTCCTGGTATAGACAACCAGGCTCCAAGAGGTACATAAACCATTGAATGTTTATGTTTCTTAGAAAAAAAGCTTTCTGGGAGAAAAACTGATCTCTATGTTCAGGTAGATCAATGTCAGGAAATGTACCTTTAACCCATTTATGCCTAGCGTCTAGAAAAAAGGCCTTGGCAAACAGCGTAGACCCAGATGAGACGCCGCATGATGCGGCGTCTCATCAGGGTCTGCGCTGTTTTCTTAAAAAAAAATCTGTAAGAAATATTCTTAATATAGAAATAAATATACTAGAAATCCCTAATTTTGGAAATAAATTGATCCAATTTAGAAGGATGGGAGAGTCCACTAGACATAAATGGGTTTAAACTATTAAAACAGTCAAGAAATGAAATTGAGGCAGACCTGACACTTGTAGTACTTCAAAAAGAACTTGAGCCGCGGTCTGGGAAAACTCAGGCTTAATGCATGTGCGTAAAGTGTTGTTTCAGATAAGCCTGCGCAGTCTGCAAAGGCTAAACTGGGACAACTCTTTCAGCTTGAATGGAATCATTTGTTTACAGGAAGTCTCTTCTTAACGTATATCCAGTCTAAGCGGAATGTGTCGTCCCTGATAAGCCAGTGCGGACTGCACAGGCTAATCTGTGACAGTTTAAGCAAATTCATTCAGTCTGGTTTTCACAGAGCGTGGCTCATTTCTATTCAACATTCATTTTATGTATTATTTTGAATGAAACATTAAACATTCTGATCTCAGCATCACACTTCTGAATGCCTATACAATCAATGATAGAGCTTTTCGACCAGTTTCTCTAACTGCACATATAATAAGCATTCAATACAATTGTAGTTTTATACATTGAACAGTAGCATAAAAATATTATATAACACAATTGGCAACTGTTTCAACCTATTGTTCACTAATGTACCATGAAAAGGCAATTACTAAACAGTCCATCATGACTCATCAGCAGATATGATCAGTTAATTGCCCTTGTAACCATGTTTACTTTTATTTCTCATATATATTACATAAAGTATTGCATTTATGTTTATGCCCCCGAAGGTTGGCATATAGTGATCGCACTGTCCGTCCATCTGAAATTCCGTCACACTTTGCGTTTAGGTTTCTAAAAATGTGGAAAAACACTTTGCGTTGAGGTTTAGAAAAATGTAAAAAAAAGGGGGCATTATCATCCTATGGTGACAGCACTTTTGTATTTTAATAAACCATTTTGAAACTGAATATGAAAACATTTTAGGTTTCAAATACAAGTGGAGTGTTACATATATTCTTGAGAGTACAATTTTTAATCTGCACATGACTTTGTGTTATCCTTTTTTTTGTAAGCCGTAGAATTCATTGTAGACAAGGGAGACTACAGCATCTTTTCTTTCACTGGTTGACAATAATTGTTTCCCTTATTCACCAAACCCATAAAGTTTTGTTGTTATATCTTGTAAAATCTAACAGAATTTTAGAAATTGAAAAGCATGTATTATTGTTAATCAATTCAAACACCTTTTGTAACTATTACTTTCATCTACAATCAATCAATTGGCTAAACAAGTATGTACTGTCTGGAGCTCTGCAAACTGTGTGATGGTTACCAGTAATGTGTAGTTATGTTGAAGACAAATATTCTTAAATTCTCTGTAATATTATGACAGTTAATCCAAATATTGTTTGTCCAATATGGACACAGAAATCCCATTACATCGTCCGATAAAGGTCCAGTAACTGTCATATTGCAGTCATTTTCAATATCTAAGAAAATCTTCATATTGAAAAGTAATTGTGCAGCAAATAACATATAAATTTTGAACAACAATTAAACGTACCCTTGTGCATTCGTTGCAGTGTGTGAGCTTTCATCGTCAAGGTCACCAAAGAACGTGGGAGGGGAAATGGCCACTTCAGATCTCAAGAAAGCTGCACTTGTTGGTCCTGCATTCCCCTGGTTGAGACTGGCTTCTCCCATGCTCAGTCCGCAGTGCCCCTGTTCAAACAGTTCATACGGAGCTATAATAGACTGAGCAGCGTTATTATGCTGCCTTGTATGTCCTTCACTTCCGGACAAATGACCAACTTGTCCTATGTTATGAACAACTTGTACTATGTTATGACTTGACTGACTGGGTCGACCAAAATTGTATCTGAACAATCTGTTGGTCTCCCCTAGATTGTAACTCGACTTACTTGACGAGGAAAAGGCCGGGCCGATCGCACTGGCCTGATCTAAACTGTCACTGGAAAGGCTGGACTGACCCAAGTTGTGACTGGTAATTCGCGGCTGATTTCCACTGAAGCTAGGTTGGCCAGGATGGGCAGAATGAAAGTCACAGCTCGATGGACCGTTTTTTTCCAGTTTGCGCACCACTGAGTTAAGATATCCCAAACTGAGGCTGGGTGAATGGCAAGATCTAGGCAGGTATTGTGAACTGTTGGCCTGGCTGGTGTTGGAGCCTGAAGGACTGGCGTGACCCAAATTCATGTCAGGCTGAGCAAACGATGATAGCTGACCATGAGCTCTGTCTAGATGATAACTGAAGGGAGAGGACTTGCACTGAAGATGTGGTGTTTGATTATTATTATTACTAGCACTGACAACACAATTGTGTCCAGATGGTTGTGAATGACTGGTTAGGCTTAATTCCCTTACTTTAGGAATTGAATTATTTACATAATTTGAACTAATATTCAAATGATTGGCATCACATGATGAGAGATTAAAAAGTCTTGACTGACCAGGTTTTTGCCTCACACAGTTTTCCTGGCTTAGATTATGATTTGTGGAACTGGATTGACCTTGACCTGATTCAGCCCCGAGTCCTTGATGACCTATATTATTATTAACTGAGTTGTGGCCCTGAGAAGACGTAGAAGGCTCTTCATCACTGTCGTTCATGGCTCGATTATCGGAATCTGAAAGGGAAGTCATGGAAAATTAATAATGCGCAAGAGTTTCCTATTGTCAAAATCTTGTAAGCTCTTCCTTAGTTAATGTTCATTGATTATCAGAAAGAATAACAGTCATGCTCTCTGACCTATATATGAAAGAGTTTAAGTATTTAACTTTTCATAACAAAATGATCAAAAAGTTAAATAGCAGATTAATTTGGATGCAGAAAATTGTTCAACAGGCTTTTTTGATACATGGACAAACATTCCAAAATGTGCAATGAATTCCTGATGACAACATAATGATGATGAAATGCATATTGATTCTGATCAAGATTTTATTCTAGACGATGGATCAGACAAATATTATAAGGTAATGTTTGGTTTGTATTCAACAGAATGGCACCATAGAAGAGGGTGCCTTTTTGGTCTATTTGTTTGAGAGTTGACCATTTTAAGTTTGTGATTAAACAGTAATTTTCTATCTGTTTTTTTCTTTTCTTGGGAACTGTTTGTTTTTAAACCTTGGTCTCTGCCTTATGGTCTTATGAAACAATTTTAAAATAATTCAGCTACATGTACCTGAAACAAAATATCTTTGAGTCAAGATTCCCAAATGCATAATTATGAAATTCTGTATACTGTTTAATTTTCCTTTAATACTGAAAGTTATATTTCCCAAAAGATGTTCAGGATTCAATTGCAATATATAATTGAGTGTGCAAAATGAAATTCAATAAAATAAAAAATAACCGATTAAACTTCCCATCAACTGACGATATAATCTGACATTTCAATTACTACTTATTTTACTGGTCTATAGTTCATCAACATGTCCAAAAAATAGGTTACCCAAAAATGCATTATAACAATAAAGACATAAAAAAGCAAAATATAAGTTAAGTGACTTGTAAACTCAACTTTTTCAGGACACTGATGCCCCCACTAAACATGTTTGAAAACAGAAAAATGCACTTGAGTTAAGAACAGAGGACTTGCTTCAAAGGGCCATAATTCCGCCAAAATTGGTTGCGCCCAAATTCCTTCTATAACCTTCACCTACACATTTAGTAGTTGAGTCTTTACGACTACATTATGTGCGGACCTGACCATCCGTCTTCACATCGGCTGCCATTTATTTTAAACTTTGTATAACCATCCCCTTGTTGTTACAAAATATAATGATACCACAAGAAAATGACATTTTTAAATCGTTTGTGTCTGAGACGCTTTATATTTTTATCAATTTCTAATGATGATTTTTTGTAAACGAAAGTGTATATTCAGTATCAGTCTGCTGCATTAGTGTTATTTCGCACACTGATGTACATTATTAATTCATTTCTTGAATCTGTGACAAAAAGTTGAAAAATTCTCATTTTGATAAACTGTGAACAAGTCCCTTTAAAACGGAATTAAGTACACAATTTTCAGATACAATTTATTCTACATTGGACAAAAATACAATGGGTCATAATTCTATTAAAATTTGTTTAGAGAACATGGTTAAATCCACCCAGCAGTTTAAGAGGAGTTGAGTAGTCACAAAATTTGAGGATAAACAATAACTACTAAGCACAATGCACTTTGCGCAAAAATAAACAAATGAGAAAGGGCAATAACTCTGGTGTTCTTCATCCAATCTGGCAAATATGTATTCTATTAACTTGTTGTGTATACAATCCACATTATGCATGTGTTACATCCTATTGAATTTCTTTTTTAAATTTGCACTAGGGTAGCTCACCCTTGAGTTTTTTTCGCCCCTGAGTCGGACATTTTTATCTTTGTATTTTGTAAAGACGAGATGAGTTTGACATGATTTGAGACTTTATAATAAACACTTGGTTCTCAAAATTAATACAATTTCTGAATAAAATATATCAAATATTTTCTCACGATTACATTGGACGTGTAGCAGTATTAATATCTTCCGATGACAATACATTCAACATTTTCAATTATCAATCAGCTTTTTACCATCTGCAATTTGACTAGATGCAGTTCACAGCATACACCAATGACTGGATATTGTAAACATTACCTTATTCTGTAAAAGTGGAAGACTATTGCCTGTTGTGTGTTCTATTTTATAGATTTTATAGTTAGGTATATGCTGCAACTCAATTAGCCCTTGAGACGATCGCAATTCGCCCTTAAGGCGGACATGAGTGTAACTACTGGCAGATGCATACAGATGAGAATAAAACATGCATTCATTCGAATTTATATGATTTATTCTATAAAGAATTCCTTAGCTCACAAACAATAAGAATCACATTATGTTTAATCTATGTATTTGCATACTTTTCAGTGTCACCTCCAGTACTACAAATGGTTTCGTTGTTGCGAACATTAGAAGTGACCATGTCATTTGTCCGCCTAAAAAAAAACTTATTTTTGTCAACATGTTTACACTTTAACAGACTTACAAATCATGTACAGGATTGTAACTATGAAAATTTTGAATTGTTGTTAATGTAGGTGATTGATAACCTATTCAGTGCTAAAGACAAATATGTGTCCATGTTAAGGGCGAATATGTTTGACTCATGGGCCAATCGGCCTGCACCAGCTGAGTCATGGCTTTGATTGAATGGCTTGTTATTAAAGCCATGTACCGTTTACACGTACAACTCAAAGGCAAGTTACCCTATTCATGCATTAACCATTGAAAACGCAAACATTCTTTCTTAAATATGCTATCCTGTTTAAGTCTTTAGAACAAAGAATACTATACCCTTGCAAATTTATATTCTGCATCTATAACTAAGTTAACAAGAGCACCCCATAGTGGGTGCCAACGCTCGGCTGTGGGTGCTTGGATTTTGTTTTTTTGACCTTTGACCTTGAAGGTCATCATTGACCTTGAACTTTTCACCACTCAAAATGTGCAGGTTGATGAGATACACATGAAAAAAACAACGTTTTTTTAACCTTTGACCTTGAAGGATGAACTTGACCTTTCACCACTCAAAATGTGCAGGTCCATGAGATACACATGCACATGCAAATAGAAGACGAGAGGGCTATGACAATACCTCGGGTTTTCTTCGAAAACAGCCGAGCTTAAAATCACCTTGTCTTTAGTATTAGCTTTTCAATAGACTTTCATAACAAGGAGCAAAATTGTCACAAAACCAGGTTTTCAATAAAAAAAAGTCTGACAAAGGGAGACAACTGCAACTCAAAATGTGCATTGCTACTGATTGTTCATCACAATTACCCCCCTTGTTTCAAAATCAATATGTTTTTTGACCCCGTGACCTAGTTTCTGACCCGGCATGACCCATATTCCTACTTGACCTAGATATTGTCTAGATACAACTTCTGACCAAGTTTCGTAAAGATCAGATGAAAAGTATTTGAATTAAAGAGCGGACAAGCTTGTTCAGCCCGCCCACCAGCCAGCCCGCCCGCCAGCCAGCCCGCATGCATTCGCCAATCTAATAACCAGTTTTTTCCTTCGGAAAACCTGGTTAAAAAGCTAGATAATGTTATTTTTTCCTCCTCATTTGAGTAACAACTCTTGCCTAATGGGATATTAAGGTATATTGTAGCCAAATATTATTGGCAAGAAATATGCATACTTCAGGTAAATATGAGTTTGTAAAATGAATTTAATGGATACACAATCTAAAAAGAAAGTAATTTTGTACACTTGCTTAGATTTGTGGAATAATTTTGTATTTGAAGCACACTGATTCAAAAAGTGACTCAAAACATATTCAAACTGTATTCAAATGAATATAACATTTAGAGTAAAGTTTTTTGTTTGTGAACAAAATAATAAATGTACCTTAACTGCAGAATTAATCCTCCATAACTGCAACGAACATATAACAAGGTCATAAAAGATCACTATCATCTATCTTCCTTGTTGTAGTGCATATGATTTCTGATTTCTTCCTGCTTGTGAACAAAGCTCTAACCAAATGCCCTACCACCTGCAATGCTCGGGAGAAAGATAAATGCTCAAGGATATTAAATTGTACAAAAAAACACCTTTATCACACCCATGTGTTTGTAAATTGGTAAATTTGTAAAATGTTTAAAATATTTACTTTCAATCTATTGTAATTCATAAAGGTTGCCAAGCACTTTGAGTATTTGATGAGTTTATCTTTAAATGTTTACCCCTCAATAAGTGTTATTAAGTGTTATTAATGTGTTAAAATAATATAGATATTAAACATAGTACCACATAAAAAGTTAGCAAAAGAGCACTGAATGGGGCAAATGAACTTTATTTCACTCAATATATTCACAACTTAAAATAGTTTATAGCGCTGGAATGAGACCCCTAGTTTGGGTAACTTCTGTCAACAGGGGCAAAATTTGAACATAATTATGCTTATAAGAAACATGACAAATTATTAACTCAATGGGGAATTTAAGCTGTTTGTATGGCCACACTTTTGACCTTCAGGTGTGACCTATACAACTTAGATACAGAGACACCTTTTTCTAGATATTTTCAAGATAAACATTCTGACCAAGTTTTATCAAGATCGCGTAATAAATGTGGCCTCTACAGTAGTAACAATGTTTTTTTTCAAAGATTGACCTGGTGACCTTGTTTTTGGAAGAATGACCAAGAGTCGTACCCTGCCTTGCTATTGTGTTAATAAACATTCTGACTAAGTTTCATCAAGATTGAGTCATAAATGTTGCCCGTTGAGAGGTAACAAGGTATTTCTAGATTTGACCTGGTGACCTAGTTTTTTGACATGACCCAGATTCAAACTCGTCTTAGATATTGTACAGATAAACATTATGACCAAGTTTCATCAAGATTTGATGATAAAATGGCCTCCACAGTGGTAACGAGCTAAAAGTCAATGATGCATGCCACGCGCAGCACACTGGACACTTCACAAGGCCAGACGCTGAACATAGGGTTATCACAATGGCTCACCTTGAGCACTTTGTGCTTAGGTGAGCTAAAAAGGACCTCATTAATAAAAATACAAGCCTGTTATATTGTTCTGCAGTATTCCAAACAAGAGGGCCATGGGCACTAAGGCGCTCACCTGAGAGCCAAAGGAACCAGACTTTTCTGAAAAAAATGCAAGCTGATTCATGAAGATTGGACCAAAAAAGTGACTTGTAACATGTTTTTTTTATATTTGAACTAGTGACATAGTTTTTGAGCTCATATGACCCAGTTTCAATCTCTGTCAAGATTTCATTGGGAAAAATGTTCTGACCAAGTTTCATGAAGATTGGCCAACAAATGTGGCTAATATAGCCTCAACTAGTTTTCACTAAAGCCATATAAGGAAAACTGCCCCACCCCCGGTGGCCATGTTTTTCAACCATAACCATTTTCAAATTTTCACTCAGCCGAGTTATTTTTAGAACAAATTTTATGATAAAGTTTCATAAAGATTGGTTTATAAATGTGACTTCTAGAGTGTTAACAAGGTTTTACTATAGCCATATTAGGAAATATGCCACGCCCCCTGGTGGCCATGTTTTTCAATAGACAAGAACCATTTTCGAACTCATATAAGATATCATTAGAACAAATGTTCTGACTAAGTTTATGAATATTGAACAATAAATGTGACTTCTAGAGTGTTAACAAGGTTTTACTATAGCCATTTAATGAGAACTGCCCCGCCACCTGGTGGCCATGTTTTTCATCCAACCGGAACCATTTTCGAACTCGTCCAAGATATTATTGAGACACATGTTCTGACCAAGTTTCATGAAGATTGGACAAAAAATGTGACTTCTATAGTGTTAACAAGGTTTAACTATAGCCATATATAAGGAAAAATGCCACGCCCCCTTGGAGCCATGTTTTTCAAACAACCGGTACCATTTTGGAACTCATATAAGATATCATTAGAACAAATG
>VMBQ01000198.1:237137-273022 GCA_007657795.1 Dreissena rostriformis
AATGTGACTTTTAATTAAAGCACATGAATAGGTGCTAAACAAACTGACTTCTTGTTTAATGCGCATGAACACGTGTGAAATAATCTGACTTTGTTGTTTAATGCGCATGAATACGTGTGAAATAAACTCGCTTGATGTTTAACAGTTTCGCACGAATACGTGTGAAAGAATCTGGCTTGTTGTTTAACTCACATGCATTGTTAAAGAATGTGACTTTTGTTTAACTTGATGTAAACTTGTGTGAACAAATCTGACTTGTCGATCAACCCGCATGAATACATGTGAACGAAACTGACTTGTTGTTTGACTCGCATGAATACATGTGAAAGAAACTGACTTGATATTTAAATGTCTCGCATGTATACGTGTTAACGAATCTGACGTGTTGTTTAACAGTGTACTTGTTGTCAAACGCGCATGAATACATGAGAAATAAACTGGCTTGATGTGTACAAATTACAATGCAAGCTCTTTGGTTCCTTTATAGGTTCAATATTGAATTATTCTGCCGAGGTATGGGGAGCCACTAAATCATAAGAAATAGAGCGTATACATGTCAAGTTTTGAAAAAGTGTTTTAAAGGTCAGAATGAGTACTTGTAACGCTGGTGTATATGGTGATTAATGAAGGTACCCGTTATATATTACTCAATATATTAGGATAGTTAAGTAATGATGAAAATTGTTAAATACTGGTTAAATACTGAAAATATTATTATGAAAACGATTTATCGACACAGTATATCTGATTGTTCAAAAGGTTATAATAATTGGTATCAAATGTTAAAAAGTTGTTAGAAACATATGGATTTGCTGATTGCTTTAGAAATAGTGATACTCTTGATTGTAAAGCATTTCCACATATATTTAAACAAAGATTGATTGATACCTATAAACAAGACTGGCATAGTTCTGTTAAAAGTAGTAGTGTATTAGATTTGTTACAAAATTGTAAAGATTCTCTGTCATATGAACTTTATCTAGATGTATTGCCACGTAGTTTAAGATTCGTTGTCACTAGAATACGATTATCTGCACATTCTTTAAGAGTACACACTGGTAGATTCTGTAGAAATAGAATACCAAGAAATGATCGATACTGTCAATGTTGTAATTCCCTTGATATTGAAGACGAGTACCATTTCACTCTTATTTGCCCTTGTTTTAGCAATATGCGTAAGACATATATAACGAAACATTATTATGTACGACCATCAATGTTCAAATGTATTGAGCTATTGCAAACTGAAAACAAATCTGTATTGATTAAATTTGCAAAAAAAGCTTGGAAATTAGAAACGAAATTGTAAATGTAAACGAAAACTGATCATCCTCTTTACATGCTGTGTTGTTTTATATTGAAATGTCCATTAGTTCGTGTTTAGATGTTATAGTGATATACGTGATCTTATCAAATGTCATCAAATAATATGTGTATATGATTATGTACTATGTACAAATAAAATAAAATATCTGTTCTGTTCTGTTCTGTAACAATTTTGCATGTATACGTTTGAAATAATCTGACTTGTTTTTTAACGCAAATGTATACGTGTTAACGAATCTGACTTGTTGTTTAACAGTCTCGCGTTTATACGTGTGAAATAATCTGACTTGTTGTGAAAAAGCGCATGAATACATGAGAAATAAACTGGTTTGATGTGTAATAGTTTCGCATGTATACGTGTGAATTAATCTGACTTGTTGTTTAACGCGCATGAATACATGAGAAATAAACTGGTTTGATGTGTAATAGTTTCGCATGTATACGTGCGAAATAATCTGACTTGTTGTTTAACGCGCATGAATACATGAGAAATAAACTGGCTTGATGTTTAACAGTCTCGCATGGATACGTGTGAAACAATCTGACTTGTTCTGTAACAGGATTTTAAGCACGATTACTAGTTACCAAATGTTTCATCTGCAACCATGAATGCAAATATATTTTGCTTAATCCAGTATCAGTAACAGCAACTAAAATAAATAATTTGATTTTTTGCTTGCTTTGTCGTTTTTTGCGTAGGCGTCAGAATGTTTTATCGACAATTTCTGTTTCTGTCGGGTGATCCTTAAATCAGGCTACCACATCTGAAAATTAACTATATCATTTCATACACTAAACGGTTTTAAACAGTATATAAATAAAACAGTGTACCTATTACAGAAACTTGTAGAGCGGTATATACGACAGATAATCTATCAGTTAGTGTGGCGTAATAACACTCATTTTTCGTATAACATGACTGTAGTGTTACGTTGCATTTCAGATTATCAAAGTTTAGGCTGAACTTCTAATAAATTAAAGAAGACTAACGTTGTCGTATTCTAAAATAAATTTCGTTTTTTTGTTGTCTGAAAACAATCGGGATCCTTTCGGATCTTACTATAATTCTTTAAAAAAAATGAGGTTGATGCAATTTGGGATATATAAAGAGGGTCATATGGTAAATTTGCACATTATTTCAGTTGTTGCATCAGAAAACAAATGTGGTTGTTATTGTTACAAATATAATTGATAACTAGTCTGGATCTTGTGATATGTTTAGAAAAATAATATATAAAATATAAATCTTAAATTAAATGAATGCAACATGATTTATTTTGACGACCAAGTATTTATTGAACTGAAAATTCTTTTCTTGCTTTGTAACGTGTATTTATTTTCGATGATAGCCAATAACGTCGTACAGCACAAATAAACTAAGCTATTTTCAGCAACACATGTACGTGAAACGGTCTCCGAAACGTTGCACATTCTGAACCATGTAATCGACATTACAAATGTCAAGGGAGTCGTAACTGAATTATTTGTCTGGAGGCCGGTGCAGATGGATCACACCTATCTTATTAAACACTTCTGAGACCATTTTAAGTACAGCTTTAGCCTATACAGATGTTCTTCCATTTTGGAAACATATTATCAGATAACATCATATTTATCAATTTTCTTAAATAGTCATAAGTTTTTATGGTCGCAATAACCATTATTTGTGCATATAATCGTCTATTTTATCAGTATAATACAACTAGTCCAAGCAGTATAATCGGTATTAACATTTCATCATTTTGTCTTTAAAAATAAACTTTGATTAATTGTATAATATGAATATTGATTGTGTTTTGAAGATCAATCCGATGGTCTTATAATGTTGCTTCGTTGAATGGGTACGAAAATATGTACTATATTACTACAACGGAACCCATGGAATGCATATCATTTGGTCAAAAGTGTTGCTGATTCGTGATAATTGGCAACCAAACTGTATTGTTAGTTTAAACCTAATTATTTTTGCTCGATTGCATAAAAAGCCTAAGGCGTTTTTGAAACGCTCTCGAGTCCGTTTCCTAGGACTAGAACCAGTACTTGGTGTCGTTGAGGGGAGATCTAAAGAACGCTCCCACTGTATTGTTAACGAGAAAGCGATCAGTTTTTGTTTGAAATTCATCGTTTGAAAAACAAAACAAGTATATGAATTCATCAAGGTTTTCACCTTCTTTGTAAAATTTTCATCACTTTTAGTAAATATAGAATTATCACCTGTTTCGAAAGTAATGGATTCTTTCAATGTTAATCTTGGTCATGGATTGTATTTTAACATAGATATTTAATATTATTGTTATTTAATGTGGTTTTGTAAACTTTCCAATGTTTGTTTTATTTTTTTTTTGTCGTTCACACATTATTTAGATTTAAAATGATGTGTGTATCCAATTTTCTAATTAAAGGTTAAAAAGTACTTAAATTCAGTTTTTGTTTATACTTGCATCTTTGTATCATGAACAGCACAACTGTTGTTAACTTTTTTCCACAAGGGTACGATTTGCGAAAAAATTTGAACCGTCGTTAAATCACGAATTACAATGATCTACATGTTATGCTAATCTACCTATAACGTGTGTAAATACGATTTAAATAGTGTGTTTATTTTATATTCTTAAACATGAACCAACAGATAAAAACAAATAAGGTCAGTTCTATTTAAATATAATAACTAAACTGATAATGGTACAATAAAATATATTGTCATTTAAAACGACGACAAATCATGCACTGTGCTGAAACTTATGACGTTCGCTTTCGGTTTACTTTTATCAGTTGCAAAACCAAAAACAAAACTATGTTAGTGTCGTAAGAATATATCTGTATATAAGAGTGGGGATTTCTCAACAGTAAATGTGTATATTTTCGGTGCCACACTTTATTTGATAGATAAATATATATATATATCTATCTATTTATATATATACAGTTTTAAACATACATTCATATACAATACAAACATTACATACTATACATACATACTATATAACGTTTTATGTAAGAATGTTAATCTTATATCTATAGAATATTGAAATAAGAAAAATAAACTATTAAACTGCATAGTTTTTTAATACATTGATAATGCAGACTTAACCAAATACAGGTAATGTAAACAGTATTTATATTATGTGGACGTGCATTTTGAGCACGCGTGAGTTTTCAAGTGTACAGACAAAAATGTAAAGGCTTAAGCAATTTAATGAACATTTAATTTTGTTACAGGCAACATTTCTTCTGAACTTTTGTTCTTGTTTGTTATTTGTTAACGTTTTTTTCAGATTTTTTTAGAGTAAGACCGTATAAAATTATCCACTGTTTTGAATTTAACTTCACAAAGTATGAATATGCGAACCCACTGACGAACACACGCACGCCAAGAAAAACACACACACTTTACTGGCCAGCAAGATAGAACATGGATATGTATAAATAAACAAGCTATAGATATAGAACTTTGTGTCAAATAGAACACAAATTACAATTGCTGAATGCAATAATGCCCTCAACGATGTATCAATGTATAGTCTGACACGAATTGTGTAATGTTATACATTCGCATAGTTATACACAGCTAGAATCACCCTGGACGTCTGTGTCCGCCTAACAGATGACATAAACTTGACCAACAAGGTTCTCCTACACGCTTTAATTGTAAACATTAAAAACTGACATTGGTTCGTAAGAAATGAAGTTGTGAATTTTGGAGATTTTTTTTTTATTATTCTACATTAAAGCGGGACTGTACGATTTTGTCAAATAAAAATGAATTTATATAAAATGTGTTAAAAATTAGTATACATATATTTCAATATAAATTAAAATAAAAGTTAAGAAGAACATGTGTCGAAAAATGCGAAATAAGCCAGATATTTAAATCTGAAAGCTTAAATGACTGGAAGTCAAATAAGCCAGCATGTATATAATACGTGTACAATGTGAATCTAAATTTAGTTTTAGTGCAGATTCGTTCATACGACACAAAGACACAATTTTGTTTCCTTACAAATACGAGTAAAAGTGTCGGCATCGGCTTTAACCAGCGCTAACTTGTCTTTGCTGCATTTTATGAAATTCGTCTTCAAAGTATAATTTTTATTGCCTATTTTGAGTCATCGTAACATAATTTAATCAATATATTAAAATTTAACACATGTAAAAATCGTACAGTCCCGCTTAATAGATTAATAAACATTCTGCAATTTTGTCGAACTTATTTTTATTTCATAACAATGACATCGCGACATGCGACGTGGGGGGTAGTTTGTCCATTCTGAGACAATGTGTATTTCAAATCACGTATATTACAAACATGTTATTGAAGAAATAAAACTACTCATAATAAGGCGTAAAATAAATTGAAACACGATTGAATGAAATCGACTTGAATAAAATGACACACTTTCTTAAGCAACGGGAATGTAATAAATGATAGTGGATGCAAATATGAACATAAACGTAAACTACAAGGAAATGTTCATGACAAAATGAAGAAAATACATACTTAGATTTGTGTTCCTAACCAAGCAAAAACAGCATAAATGAAAACAATTTTATGTTTTTAGTGTAGACTGAAGTCCGACAGCAAAAGGCATTGAGGTATTGGGAGAATGCCATTTGTATATCTTTATAAAGAGTATATACTGGTATGATTCTATTACAACATAATATATATTTAAATTACTTATATACTGCTATGTTAAATAATATGTGTTTTACTCGACGTTACGAGTAAGACATACAACACAAGTAAAAGCCAGGGGAGAACATGACGGCAGATGCACGTGCATTAAACATAAATAAATTATAATGTTGTGTAAACATGTATATATAAGTATTGTATATACTACTGTATAGCTTATATTGAATTCTAGCATCGATTAATATAAAATCGATTATATATAACATCACACATCTTATCGTATGATAATGGAATAAAATGTTTATGGTATATCCCAAAGTGTAAAAAAAGTAAGTTGGCATGCGTTATATTACACAATTGAATCCATTTTCAATAACTCATAATTTTCTTTCACATTTGATAGAAATATTCGTGCACACTTATTGTCCTTAATGTTGTTGTCCCAGAATTACGTATATCCTCTACATGCTACGTCATTCATGCCAAATAAAGATTGTGGTTTCCAATGTTAGCTCAAAGAAATTATTCAATATATTTGCCACTTCTGCATGTAATAAACTATCAAATCGTCGCCTTCAAAAGTATTTGCTATAACACTTAAAGTTTTGTTCACTCGGTAAGGATATAAGTCAAACGGTTTAACATAACGAGATATTTGATTGGTTTAAAAACGGTCATCTGCGTTTTCACTAAAAGGTCTTCAGAACTTGACCGCTAATTTGATGTCGCAGATCAACGCTTAACAGCGACAAACATTGAGCGCATATAAGGATTTCATCACACTGAGATTTCAACTCACGGCCTATATTTATATATATATCATGTGTTGTCATTTGTCATCGTCATCTATCAAGTTGAGTCTAGAAATCTGATTCCTCAAAATCTTGCTTTTGAAGTTTTTGAAAAACACTTTCTTTACACCGGTGTCTAAAGTACTATATTTCGGCATTGGGCTTGAAACTGTTGAATTTGAATGCTCTTGTTTCTCAGTTTTGAGTGTAACCGTTGTTTCATCGCATGAATGAATGGTCTCCCATCGTTGGAGCTTTTCGTTTTCATTTTTCTTCAGCTTCTCGCAGAAGGCACTCGTTTCGATTGTGGTATCGCGTTTGCAACGCCGGAACAAAAGCGTCACAATGGCGTAGACGTTGTAGAATGCGGAGAACGGGGGCGGTAGGGTGGGTAAATGGTAATACGCGTGTATCAATCTAAACCTCAGGTAGCACCAATGCCTATCCGTGTCGTGGTGGATCTTCGTAAAGGAATAGCTGAACATGGCGATGAGGAGATTCAGCAAAAGGATCTGGACACTCAGCATGAAAATGGCCAACAAGACGGGTGCTATGTAGGTTCCCAGTTTTGTAGGACATCTTTGTACCTCCGAATCTTCGCAATTGACTCCTGAAATAAGAAATATACAATTGAATAATCTAAAAGTGAATGCATGGCGACAAAACAGTTTTCAAGCGTATTGATCATAACGTATTCCAAAAGAGATATTTCTTAATACGTGCATGGTTGTGGTTTAATTTTATCATAGCTTATACGGGCACGCTCTATTTACTAGTTTTTACATTTTAAAATGCATATGCCTACAGTTTTAAACATATTTTTAGAAATCAAAAGGGGAAAACACTATTTCTCCAACAGGAGTAAAACCTTGAATACCTTGGAATTCGTTTAGGGTGTCTTCTAAGTGTCCAAAAATGTTCCAGTATGGCCGCTTCAGTGCGTCGTACAATGTTTGCAATTCAAATGAAGACACGGGGTAGAGGATCGCTTGTATCGTGACGGCAAATGATATATAAACCACTGCAAGAATCAACAAGAATTGAACCAAGTCTTTGAGCATCCTGCCAATCATCACCAAAAGGGGTCCGATAACTTTCAGCGATGAGAAAACATGCAACAGTCTCAGAGAAAAGAGCATGAATGACATTGCCAGCAACACCCTTCCCACGTCAAGACAGCAGGTAAGAAATCGAAGGCATGTGCCGCCGCAAAACAAGAATATTGCAGCCAGATCTAACCAGTTCCATGCGTCGCGGAAATAGACGTCTTCTTCGATAAACTGTTTTATTTCTTCCGTAAGAAACGCTACGACCCAGGCCATCAGTAGGTACTCGATGACAGTCGGGTTTTCGTTGACTTTGAACATGATTTCGTGCGCTAGGAAAAGTAGAAAGACTAGGTAGGATACGGTGCAGTACAGAAATTTGACGATCGGACTGTTGATGAAAAGACACATTTTAGCACCGAAAGCGCGTGGGTACACGTAAAAACACTTCTTTGGATCTTGGTCTTCTTTGAAGCGTAGTAAAATGGAAGATAGTATCGGCAGCACAAGGCATATGGCGATCTTCCAACTCGGGTTTGCGTCTCGGTCGGATTTCAAGGGTCCCATCCATATGTCATTAATTTTCGCTTGACATGCTCGATTTTCGATGAATTTCTTGTTTGTTTTTCCGATAAGCAATGCTGACGAATCGCCAAATGTTTCGCTAGATTTGACGAGCATTGCTTTAGTTGGGGTTCTTTTTGCGCTGAAGCAGTTATCCAAAACTTTGTTTGCTCTTTCCGTGTACAGTGACCGATTTTGAGTCAATTTGTCTCGTTGATTTCCGTCTACGGTTTTCTTTCGCATAGAATCAATGCATCGGCTAGCTAACAGAGCCGCTGCCATTTTCGAATCAATCAAAGTCCACATCGCATTCGCTACATCAAACTTTTCGTTGCAAATAGCCCAAATAAACAACCACACGTAAGCGCAATCGTTTGCATCGGATTTTCCTTTTGGCATTTTCATATTGACACCGACGGTTGCCTGTAAGTACTTTTCAACCTGAGCCATGGATTTATTTGACATTTTTCCAAAGTCGAACGCTCTTAGATCAATTTCCTTTAGCGATCTTAAAAGAATCAACGTTGTTTCGCCATAATCAAACGCCAATGCGGATGACAACATCTTATGTCTATAACTTATTTCTTCGTCAGAATTCCATTTTAAACTGCTTGACATCATTGCAGAAACTGTTGCTTCGGGTGCATTCAGTACAACCGCCATTTTAAGATAATCAACATGTTCATCTTTTCCTTTTAAGATTGTTTTAATTATCGCCTCGTAAAGCCGTTCTGGTTCGCTCGTTGTACTGAGGTTCTCGTTGACAATAAGGTCACGATTTGTTTCAAAATGGAATTTCGCCTCATATGGATCCTTATCCCGTGTAATGGTTATGACTGGATGCTTGCTGTCAATTGACATTCGAATAAATTTAACGTGATTCTTAATCGTTACATTGACGAGTGTCACTACAGGGACCTTGAAATTCTTATTTATTTGTTCCGTGATCTCAACACGTATTTTGTCAGAGTCGGTTTCATCGTCGTAAAAGATGAAATGCGATAAATATGCATACGATTGGTGATTGTCACAGCAGCTTTTGAGCTTACAGTTTGTCTCTATCGCTTCTTTCTGTGACAAAGAAAAGATGCCGATTGCAATCGGCGAATAATCTGACGCTGCTTCAATGTCATGGACCGCAGCGTGTAATACGTCTGAAGCCAAACCCGTAGCGTTTGTGAGGACCCATGCTGCTGACGATCTAATAATCTTAACCAACGCCGGTTTCACGGTACGATTGTAATCTTCCACATCGTCGAAACCACTTCCGGTATACGAAATTAAAAGACTGGTTTCTCCTAGGCCCCAGTGTTCAATTATTTCCTTAACGCTTCCACCTGTACAAAGTTTGCACCATGCTTTATTGGCACCAACAAAGTCTTCAAAAGACCCATATTCGTGTTGTTTATTTGCATCTTCTTTTTTTCGGAATTGCAGTAATGGAACGCCTGCGATGTCGTTCGTTGTCATTGTTGAGGTATAAAGATGTCACATATACCTTGCTTAAGCGGAACGTCACGATGGAATCTGAAAATGTAGAAGAAGAATATACATAAGGCAATATATAAAGCTAATTCCAAAACAAACTAGTTGACCACCTACTTAATTTAAGTGCGTATTGTGCTTTACTTTACTACGCAGTTACAGATTTTCGCATTAAACATTTTCATTCGGATCCATCCATGGACGTTAATTGTTCAGATGCAGCGCATTTTTAATGGAAAAAAGTTGGACAACACATTTGGAAACAAGTGAATATAAGTCTGTCCTTTCTGTCCGTCCGTCCTTCCGTCAGTGTGTGTCTTCCTGTGTGTCTGCCTGTGTGTCTGTCTGTCTGTCTGTGTGTCTGCCTGTGTGTCTGCCTGTGTGTATGACTGTGTGTCTGTCTGCCCGTGTGTCTCTCTATGCGTCTGCCTGTGTGTGTGTCTGTCAGTCTGTCCATCTGTTTCTTATGTATCTGTGTCTGTCATTGGGTGACACTAATCAAGCGCGCCTCCTTGATAAACACCTGTATGCGACTTGAGTTCGAGCTTAACAATTAAACGAAGGTATGACAATCTTGATCGGAACTGTGAAAGCACTTCGAGCCATCCGAAAATTCGATCCTCTCAAATAAGAGTCAAACGACAGAAATAAGAATGGGTACATGTATATAGCGATAAAAATCGGTCCTTCTAGAAGAGTTCGAGCCAACCGGAAATTCGAGTCATTCGAGTTTAAGCAAACGAGTGTTAACTGTTTATCGAAAAAATACCAATTGTAAAAATATCAGTTTCTTTCACAATGACAGGTATGAACATGAAAGAGTACTCAGCTTTAAGGATTTGTAACTCAATATATGCACACAATAACAATTAATATAACCCAAGTTAACCTATTTAAAATTCGTATCTACAATTTCCATTTGAATACTAGTACCTCGTTGTCACCTAACATCATGTCACGAACATAAAGGAGTCTTTTTAAAGTAACCAGTCATATGATACTGTTTACATGTAGGCTAAATTTCTTTTTTATGTATGTTGTTTGGTTACTATACATTTGCGTTTGAAAGCACCATTGAATTTATTAAAATGGTGTAGGGTATTCGATTCATATTCGCATAAACCCAAACGTATGAAATGATGCAATCCGTTTTCATTGAACATGTACACACTTTGTCATATTCTAAATATAATTATGAGTTAAGAAATGCTTCTGTTATGGGTTTTTAAGTATAGTCTAAAGAGTATGAATGTATGTTTTCTTGTAATAATTAAAAGTATGTCGATGTGGATACACATATTTGATACAAAAAGATCCATGTTCGCTGAAAGTTTATAAATGAAAACAAAATAAACACACGGAACAAAATGTATTGTGTAAAATTGTAAGCAGTTACAACTGTATTGACATAATAGATGTAAATATTTTTCGAAGTTTATTCAGTCCAAATATTTCTAAAAGGTATCACTTATCATGTTTGTCCAATTTGACCATGAAAATTGTATTAGTCAACAAAAGTATTTATTTCAGAGAGAAAGGCTTCGAACTCGGTAAAGATATTATTGTAACAAATGAACTTTCATGAAGTTCGGACAATACATATGGCCCCGTGTGTATTAAAAAGGTAAATGTTGACGACGCACGACGTACAAATGGTCAATGCACGAAAAACAACTAAATACAAGTTCGTTACAAAAAAGGGTCGGTCGGCTTAGTGAAAACGAACAACTATTTCACGTCTCTTGTTGTACGTGTGAACACGTGGTACTCGCTAATGTGGGCTGAGAATGCCCATATCCAAGTCCAAGTCAAGTGTGTGTTTGTAACTGATTGCGCTGATCAGACCGGTGCCGTGATTCGTTTGACAAGCTGTTAAATGCTTCAGAATATTCGCACAAACAAGTAAGAATGTATTCTTCTACAGCTCAATTAATAATACCTTTGTTTACATGTACACAAATGTTTATAACGAATTTATATATTGCATGTATTATCACTACCTTTTTAACTGAACAACCAATACGAACGATACCATGTGTTTATAAATGCAGCGTTCTCTCTGTTGATACCTTATGATCATATTCAATACACTCAATACATCATACTTGTTGAAGGTGGTTAGACAAAGGAGAAGGTATCATATATATAAACCATGTTAGCATGTAATACAATATATACCTCTTTGTAACACTTTGTGTGTGGATTAAACCAATCGTGTTTATAATAATTACACCTTCAGTATGATGTTGTAAACGCATTTAGTCGTCTTCAGTATTCCAATATTTAATACACTTATTTTGTGATCTTGTTAACACGTCTTATCGTCTTAATTATTAAAATTAAATCGATTTTGGATTTGTTCATACCTGAATGGCATTTAAACATTTTCGTCAAAGTAACTCCATTCCTATATTATCACACACACGCGCCCATTCAGTGTTAAATAGAAGATGTACCTTAATTACTCTAATTTTCGGACACTCTAAATGTTCGGACACCGCCGATTTTAGCCAAAATATGTATTGTTCGTGACTCTATCTTTTCGGACATACGGGTTGTCGTCCGAAATTAATGACTCTTAATTTTCGGACATTTTCGTACGCAAATTTAACAGAATTATGTCCTGTTGCTCTTATCTGGTGACACTCCGATCATGCGTTTTTTTAACCGGATAAAGGTTATGCAACCGTGCAGACGAATGCCTTAAGGCAATGGACCATCACATTTGCGTCATTGGGTAAATAGCCATCTAAACCGCTAATGGACAATGGTTTAACAAACAGCTTAAAGTGAAATGTAAATGAAGGTAATGTATACTAAACGGCGAGGTATTTTACAAACACGTGCTAATATTTGTTGAAACTATTAACGCCGTACACATTGCATACCCGTATCCGATCGTCAATGCAATAATTTAAGAGTGTCTCTTAATTTTAGAACATCTGCATTTTTTTGTTTTTTAATTTGTCGGACACCTGTATTTTCCGAGTATTTTTTATATCTAAATTGTCGGACTAGAAAATGAAAACTTAGAGTTATTACGGTACGTTTGATCAGGTGATAATCGCTTAGGCTGGCTGAGAATGTCCATGAACAAGCGTGTGTTTGTAACTGATCGCCGTGATTTGTTTGACAAACTGTGAAATGCTTTAGAATATTCGCACAAACAACACGTAAATAGTGTATTCTTCTGAAGCAAAATAAATAAAACATTTGTTTAAGCATGTACATTTTGTGTTAAACGATGTTATATATTGCTTTTTAACTGAACAAACAACACACTAGATTACATTTGTCAATCAATGCAGCGTTCTCTCAGTTCATACCTTATGATCAATTTCATGTCACTCAATACATCACACTTTTTGAAGGTCGTTAAACAAAGGAGAAGTATACACATATAAACCATTGTTAATATGTAAATACAATATATATTTACCTCATTGTAACACATTAAACCAATCGTGTTTATACTAAATACACTTTCGGTGGGGTGTTTAGTCGTCTTCATTTGTAAAATATTTAATACGTTTTTCTTATGATTTTTAAACACGTCTAATCGTGTTAATTATTAAAATAAAATAAGATCGATTTTGCATGTTTTTCAGTGTTAACATACTTTGATAGCATTTAAACTGGTTCGTCAAAGAAACTCCATTCCTTTATTATCCCACACGCACGCGCACTGAATGTTTAATACAAGATAGAAGTCTAAGATATCAATTGGTGTACGTATGGTCACGTGGTACTCGCTTAGATTGGCGGATAATGTCCAGAGACAAGTGTGTGTTTGTAACTGATCACCGTGATTGGTTTGACAAACTTTTAATTGCTTCAGGCAACCCAAAGAAACAAGTAAGAATGTCTTCTTCTGCAGCAAAATTAATAATACCTGTGTCTGCAAAAAAAAATCTTTTGAGAATGGTCGGATTATTTCGATGTTTTGTTAACCAATATCCAAGACTGATTGCTCGCGAAAAAAGTGTTCGAAATACCAATTGTTTCCAGATTATCTAGATTATCATTTGTTATTAAATTCTTGACTATTCAAACATTCATTTACAAATCTATTGAAATATTTTGTAATACTTGTTTAAAGAGGTTACATGAACAAGCAATACGACATTTTTTAAAGTATACTTAAACATTTGTTGGTTAATAACCGGTTTAAATGATAGGTAAACCGGTTATATTGTTTGTAACCGACTGATATTGGTGTGTTTACCATCGGAAACTTCGGTTATAAACCCATTTTCCGAAAACACTGCTTAACATAAATACACTGATGTAAAAAGGCAGTTAAAAGCCATGTGGTCAGCCCGATTTTACTGGGCTGACGTTATATACGTAAGGAGACTTTGCAGTGTGGGTGCGGTGCTTTAATAAAAAAATCTAATTATTAAAAAAATATTTTTACATTTAACTTAACTGTTAGAAAAGCGTTATAAACGCTAATTAACTCCATAATAAAACCTGTTGCATCCCTACAATATATACCTCATTGTAACACATTGTCTTTATATTTAACCAATCGTGTTTACGGTATACTAAATAAGTACTCGTTCTGTATGATGTTGTAAACACAAATAGTCGTATGCATAATTAAAATACTGTATACACCCCTTGTAATGAATGATGTTATTCACACGTCTAATCGTCTTAATTATTTAAATAAAATAACATCAATTTTACAACTTTTAAAAAAATGTTAACATACCTGAATAGCATTTAAACCTTTTTGTCAGCGAAATTCTAATCCTTTATTATCACACACACGCGCAGTAAATATTAAATCGAAACTATCTAATGTAGAACGTTTATAAAATCCGGTCGCTTATTCGACGTCGCGATTCATTGCTTGTTATGCGTCCTAACGTGACAACTTTAACTCCATAAACGATGTCCTCGGGAAGTTGAGATCCGCAAGACTGAGCGTATATTGTGTGTATTGTGGGCTCAGTATGAAGTGTATCTACAATAAAGTGATACTGTGTCCTGTTTTCTTTAAATATTGCTATCGACATGGGGTTTCCGTTTTCACGAATAACATTTCGTGCAGCCTTTGTATAGAATGGAAAATTACCGGTAATTCAATCCGGGGTCAACACTGTTTGAAGATGATAGATGATTGCTTTGACATTCCATTTTTTAATTTAAAGCTATAAGTACAATAACCAAACATTCCAATCTGTAAAAAGATTTTAAAATTTTCAAACAGACTCCATCTGTACGTTGTAAGTTCAATCACACAGCCTATAAGTGACTACAACCGTACCTTGTACATTTTCTCACGTTGCCTTTTATGGACTACAACCGTACGTTGTAAGTTCCCTACCAATGCCTATAATGGACTACAACCGTACATTAAAGCGCCTTCCAATTGCCTAATATTGCATGGACTACAACCGTGTGTTATAAGTTCCCCCACACGGCCCTTTCATGGAGTACAACATTTTGTTGTAAATTCAATCACACAGTCTAAAATGGACAACAACCGTGCGTTGTAAGTTCCCTCTCACGGTCTAAAATGGACAACCACCGTACGTTTGAAGTTCTTTCACACGGCCTAACATGGACTACAACCGTTCTTTATAAGTTCCCACGCACTGCCTATAATGGACTTCAACCGTACTTTGTAAGTTCTTTTACACGGTATAAAATGGATAGCAACCGTACATTGTAAGTGCCCTCACACGGTCTAACATAGACTTCAACCGTACATTGTCAATTCCTTACTAGGCCTAACATGGACTAGAGTAAATTCCCTTAGACGGCCTTAAATGGACTACAAACGTACGGTGTAAGTGCCCTAGCGGGGTCTAAAATGAACTATAACCGTTCGTTGTAAGTTCACTCACACGGCCTAAAATGGACTACAACCGTTCGCTGTAAGTTCGCTCAAACGGCCTAAAATGGACTACAACCATACGGTGTAAGTGTCCTCATGTGGTCTAAAATGAACTATAACCGTTCGTTTTAAGTTCGCTCACACGGCCTTAAATGGACTACAACCGTGCGTTGTAAGTTCGCACACACGGCCTATCACTAGCTGTAAATATTCTGGTTATTTATAAGTTCATTGATCAATAAAAGACACTGTATGAGTTTGGTGGTGTATTTAGGTCTGTTTATAGAGCAACAATCATGATTGTGGTCATAAATCTCCGTTAAGGGGCGCTCTTATCAAGTTCAAACGAATCGAGTGCTTCCTATTATCGGTCTACCCTTTAAAGTCACGTGTCATTTATTGGCCAAGTTTTGACCAAGATTCGTGAAATTTTGAAAATAAATGTGACCTCTTGAGTGTTGAAAAGAAAAAATGTCTTCTTCTCGAGCAAAATTAATAATACCTTTGTTATTGCATGTACACATATGTTTAAAACTTAGTTATATATTGCATGTATTTTTTTTGCTTTTTATTTGAACAAACAACACGAAATATAGCATGTGTTAATCAATCAATACAGCCTTTGCTCCGTTGATACCTTATGATCATATTTAAGCATCATACTTGAAGGTCGTTACACTTTGTGTTTACATTAAACTCATCGTGTTTATACTAGCATCATACTTGAAGGTCGTTACACTGTGTTTACATTAAACTCATCGTGTTTATACTAAATACACTTTCAGTATGGGGGTGTAAACGCATATAGTCGTCTTAATTGTTAACATATTTAATAAACTTATTTTATGATGTTGTAAACACGTTTTATCGTCTAAATTAAAATAAAATCGTATCGATTTTAATCTTCTTTTCAATGTGACATACCTGAAGAAAATTTAAACTTGTTCGTCAAAGAAACGCCATTCCTTTATTATCACACACACACGCGCGCACTGAATTTTAAATGGAAGATATCTAAGATGTCAATTCATGTACGTATGGTCACGTGGTACTAGCTTATGTTGGCTTAGAGTGGCCATTGAACAAGCGTGTGTTTGTAACTGATCACCGTGATTTGTTTGACAAACTGTTAATTGCTTCAGACAACACAAAGTACCGAGAAAGAATGTCTTCTTCTGCGGCAAAATTCCTTTGTAACTGAACAAACAATAAAAAAAATAACATTTGGTAATCAATACATCTATCTTTCTGTTGATACCGTATTATCATATTCAAGTCACTCATTACATCATTATTGTTTAAGGTCGTTAGACAAAGGAGAAGTATACATGTATATAAACCATTGTTAACATACAGTATATATCTCATTGTACCACACACAAAGGAGAAGTATACATATATATAAACCATTGTTAACATACAATATATATCTCATTGTAACACTTTGTGTTTACACTAAATACACTTTAAGTTCATGTATGATGTTCTAAACACATAGTGAAGACAAGTCGTCTTCATTATTAAAAAAACCGGTTTTGCATTTTGTTTTCAATGTGCACATACCTGAATGGTATTTAAACTTTTTCTTCAACGAAACTCCATTCCTTTATAATCACACACACGCGCGCACTGAATGTTAAATAGAAGATATCTCAAATGTCTATTGATGTACCGTAATTACTCTAAGTTTTCGAACACTTCCGTTTTTAGCTAAAATAATTATTGTTCGTGACTCTTACTTTTCGGAAATACCGGTTAACATCCGGTATGAATAACTCTAAATTTTCGGACGCTAATTTAACATATTCTGTCCTGTTGCGCTTATCTGGTGACACTTCGATCATGCGTTTTTCTGCTGAATAAAGGTTATGAAACCTTGCAGAAGAATGCCTTAAGGCAATAGGCCATTACATAAGCGTAGTGTAAATAGCTATGTATACCGATAAAAAAAAACAATTGTTTCACCCAACAGCTTAAAGTGAAAAATTCTATGATATGCAAAAGTAATCTATCCAATATCGCGTGGTATTTTACAATCACGTGCTATTATTCGTTGAAACAATTGACGCTATACACATTGCATACCCGTATGTAATACTTTTAGAGTCTCTACATTTTATTTGTGTCTCTTAATTTTCGGACACCTGTATTTTTATATATATATTTGTTGTATCTAAATTTTCGGACAAGAAAACAATATATTTTTTTAAGTGTACGCAAACTACGATATTATCACTTCCTTTGTAACTGGACAAACAACACAAAAGATAACATTTGTTAATCAATAAAACTATCTCTGTCTTGCCGCCTTATGATCATATTCAAGTCACTTATGACACCATTCTTTTTTAAGGTCGTTAGAGAAGGAGAAGTATGCATATATATAAACCACTGTTAACATGTATGCAACAGCTGAACCTACTGAAACGATCAGTTAACCAGTAACATTTTGTTTGTAAAGGTTAACCTTAAACGTTTTTAAATATTTTGTTTTCGCAAAAAAAAAGTGTTAGAAATCCCAATTGTATACAGATTATCATTCGTTGTTAAATTCTTGACCAGATTACGTCGCATTTGCGCTATCAGAACTTAATATAATTAGTAGTAAATTACGTCATCAACAATGCCACAACAACCGTCTGCACGCGCGTGCACTTAATATTAAAATGTATAAAATGTCTAATGTAGAACGTTTATAAGATCCGGTTGCTTATTTGACTTCGCGATTCATTGCTCATTATGCGCCCTAACGTGACAACTTTAACTTCATAAACTATGTCCTCGGGAAGTTGAGATTTGCAAGAATGAGCGTATATTGTGTATATTGTGGGCTCAGTATGAAGTGTATTTACAATGAAGTGGTACTGGGCCGTTTTATTTAAATATTGCTATCGACAGGAGATTTTCTTTTTCACATATTCAATTTCTTAAAGCCTTTGTATAGTTGGAATGAATAATTTATTCAATCCGGGCTTCACACTGTTTAATAGATGCTAGTTGATTGCATTGACATTCCATGTCATATTAAAACTGTTATGCAATAGCCAAACCTTGCCATGTGTAAACACGTTTTAACATTTACAAACACATTCCATCCGTTGTAATTGTAATCACACGGCCTATAAGTGACTACAGCCGTTCGTTGTAAATTCCCTCGCACTGCCTATAAGTGACTACAACCGTACGTTAAAAGTTCTCTCGCGCGGCCTAAAATGGACAACAACCGTACGTTATAAGTTCGCTCACGCGCCCTAAAATGGACAACAACCGTAAGTTGTAAGTTCGCTCATGCGGCGTGTACAGCTGTATGTTGTAAGTTCGCTCACACTGCCTATAAGTGACTACAACTGTACGTTGTAAGTTCGCTCACACTGCCTATAAGTGACTACAACCGTACGTTGTAAGTTCTCTCACGCGGCCTATCACTAGCTGTAAATATTCTGGTCATTCTCTAGTGCCTAGATCAATAAATGGCATGGTATGAGTTTGGTGGTTAATAAGGTCTGTTTATTGAGCAGTTATCATGATTGTGGCAATAAATCACCGCTACGGGTCGCCTTTATCAAGTTCAAACGAATCGAAGGCTTCCTATTATCGTTCTACCCTATTGAAGTCGCGTGTCATTCATTTGCAGATACGAAGCACATTAAATTCGTCTCTGTGTGATGTCAATACGCAAAGATTCACTATGCAACCTTAAATGAATTTTTCGTGCTTTGTTATAATGCTTTCGGTATCTATAATAAAGACAGTGGGGCGAGTGAATGTTCTACTGATGTGGAATGTCTTAATATACACTATTTATAAGATTGGGAAATAATACAATAAATCGGATAGTAAATTTATGATACTAAGATAAATTGAAAATTGACTAAGCATACGATAAAGTATCATGTAAATATAGATAGGTGATATTGTGGTAATACACCGCATTCATATGTTTACCACATTGAAATAAAACTGCAGGCCCAGATCAATGCATGACTGTTCTGGGGGCAAGGGGACAAGGTCATGCATTCGTGTTTATATTAATTCAAAAAACTTTTTAGAACAATATTTGCATAGGTCTCCGATTTCAAGAATTCTTGACTCCCGCTTCCGCTGGTATAATGGTATTTCCGTTGATATTCGGAAGTGAAACAACGAGATCGTAAATATGTACAATCGACATGTTTTATTTTAACCTCGAACAAACCGGTAATAAAAGGAAACAAAGTTGTAACGTTGTTTTTCGTTGTTTTAACAAATTACTATAAAGTTTTCATGTAAAATGTAAAACCTCTCCAAACTGTATTCTGCAGTTCTTTTTACTTTGCATAACAATTACACACAAATATTTAATAACATATCAAATCACCAACATAAAATTATGTATGTACATGTTAGTCATTTTCAATATATAGATCAAGATTACAACAATACACTGATTATATTCAATTCAACAGAAAAATAATCAACAGAGCAATACAGTTGATTCATTGCAACAGATGATAGCATGTAACTTGTATGGCAACACAATTAACCAACAACCACAAATTATGCAATAACACTAAATAAATCTATGTTTCCAAGAATGTTATTATTAAAGTACTCTTTCAAACATATTTATGATCTGACATTACTTGGCAAAAATTAATCATCCATGTGATTTATGACTTGAAACGTGACACTGAATGTGTAACACTGAATTGCGAGTTTTCTGTGGCAAAGAATTCATGTTGGAAGAACATGTTCCAAAATGTTTGTACTGAAATTTGTGAAACAAAACTATTTTTCTTTAAACAACAGGATAAGGTTGCATTGATATTGTCCCACAAGTATGGACGCTGTGTTCAAATTGTAGCAGACTGACACTGTGCAATTAAGTTCATCCCTCTTGGCAGCAATAGTTGCCAGCTTCTTCTTGCCTTCACCATCCAGCTGTAGGATAGAATTGGAAGACTGCACACAGACCAGCACCTTTCCCAGATCAGTCACATGAATACCAATTGGGCATGTACGGTCTGGGTCTGTGAAGGTGTGGAGAACTGTGCCATCTCTGGCCAGGGTGAGGACCTTGTGTTGGGAATAATTTGTGACAAATATCTTGCCACCTGAAGGACTCACTGCACACATATATACTGTAAAAGAGAGTCGTATCATTGAAGTGAATTCTTTACAGAATTATTATGTTAATAAATTTAGTCTTTCACAAACCTCATGATGTACACATCAATAACATTCTCTCAGTAATTACATGACCTCACTGATATAGTCAGAGCTTGCTGACATGATTATTATTGTGGAATTGTTTAAAATAGTCTCTTAAACCAATGAAAAAGTCCTACACAGCAAAGAAAACTCATGAACATTCTTAAGCAAAGGAAGGCTTCTATTTTTGAGGAGTTTTCATTTACTGATGGTCAAAGTATTATTCTCAATTATAATTATATGGAATGCACAAATGTAAAAATACATTTGACTTTTATGTAAATATGTATTAAGCACAATACAATTTTGTATATTCCCGATGATAATTTCAAGTGTTACCTGAATATATCCACCAAATTTTACCTGTGTAATCGCCGGTTGTATCCTCATGGATCTTATTCAACAGGGCTCCTTTCATAGAATACTTGTAAAGAGCAGTATCAGAAGTGATATACAGGTTTTGCAGATTATGTGCAATACCTGTACATCTGTGTTGAAACTTTAACTTGGTACCGTTAACCAGCCGCCCACCATTCACCGAGACAAACTGGACCCCATGTGTTTTATCCTCATTTAGAGCAACAGCTACTTCACTTGATGTGACCTGACACAAGTCTCTTGGAGAAGCATTTAAATCACAATGTCCTACCAACTTGTATTGATGAATTAGTAGCTTTACTCGTTAAATATCATAATCTGCAACAAGGATCTGATCATCAGAGAGAACACAGAACGCACTGATACTAAAGATCTTCTCTGAATCACTTGGTAGGCTCACATCATACCTTGACTTCCCTTGCACAGTGAATACCTGGTCACTGAACACTGATAAAGCCCTGGTACTGAGTACAATCTTTCCCAGACCTGAAAATTTAGACAAGTACTGTAGAATATCACAGTCAATCTGGAAATTCAATGAACTTTCTACCTGTACAGAGTTCTCCCTCAGATAAGTTTCAGACTGCTTAACGTTTTCCAGACATTTCTTACTTGCAATAAATGTGAGTTCTGTTTTACCCTTAATAACAATGTCATTTATTGCGCCACTGACTCGATTAAGTTCATTTTTAAGCTTGCTGCAATTGTCCGCATCAGTCTTGATAGAAGCTTTTAGACTGGTCAACTCATCATCTAGCACTTGTATGGTATTTTTTTCAATCTTGTCTAGAATTGTATTTATTATGTCGTGTGTCACGTATTTCATCCAATTGTTTGTTATATGAAGCTTGCAAAGTGTGCATGTTGGTGTTCCAATTGTTTTCAAGTTTCTTTAGTGATTCCATAATAGTTTGGATTTGTCTTGTAAGTTGCTGCAAGTCTGGTGGAGGTCCTTTGACTGACTCAGATATCAGTGTCACTTTAGCACATAGTCTGAAAGGAAAATAATATTAAAATATTTGTAGGTGGTTTAAATGGCCATTATGCAAAACTTTGTCAGATTTTTTGTTAATCACGTTTTGTTGTTTTTGAAATGCCTATTTTCCAGTAATAAGATAGGGAATGTCTTCATTTTAATACTGATTTATATTTTTTATTGACAAATAATAACAAGATGTGTTTGTGAAACACAATGTCCCCCTATATGACGTTTGACCTTGAAGGATGAACTTGACCTTGACCTTTCACCACTCAAAATGTGCAGCTCCATGAGATACACATGCATGCCAAATATCAAATTGCTATATTCAATATAGCAAAAAATATTGCAAAATGTTAAAGTTGGCGCAAACCAACCAACAGACCAACCAACAGACCAACAGACAGGGCAAAAACAATATGTCCCCCACTACTATAGCGGGGGACATAAAAATCATAATACTTTTATTTAAATTTCATGTTTTTCACACACACACATAACTAAAAAATAATAGATCTGAATAATGCTTAATTAAATAGTCTTTTTATGACAACAATCATTTTTTAACACAAATATATGTCTGAGTTACCTGTGATTGAGGAAAAAACAATTAGTGAAGAAAAGCTGACTGTGGTCATCACAAAACATTTCTAGACGTTTATAATCATGAAGGTCACATTTCTGAAGGAAATTCACCACTTCCTTGGACACTAGCCACTTACTTGTGTCTCCCTTTCCATACGTCACATGTTTCCCAAACAACTGACCATGCAGAGTAACACATTCTGAACAATACAATTTTAGACAGTTATCGCAGTAAAACTCGGCCGACTGGTCAATTTTGTGCTCAAGACATGGCGAACAACAAAAGTCTATAATTGAATCAGAGCCATTATCCACAATTGATGTAAAATGTAGCCATCTTGATCACTTTAGTATAAATATTAAATATTCAGTAAAGATCTGTAACCTTCAATAACCTCCCTGCAAATGGTGGCTAAAATCAACGTACATGATACTTTGGGCTGCGCTGTTTCCTGTTAACCACTTGAGCTGTCTGTACTTGACCTCATGAGACAATACTCATTGTTGGTGTGGTGAAGTGGTTTATTTTTAAAGTTAAGTGATATTGAGAACTGTAGTTATGGTGTCGTTATTTTTTTTATTTTTTTGATGTTGTTACTGTTGTTGATGCTTCTTCTCTTGCTGCTGCTGCTGCTGATGATGGTGGTGGTGATGATGATGGTGGTGGTGGTGATGATGACGGTGACGAGGATGATGATGAAACCCACATCAGCCCATTTATTTGTCAATTACAAATGAAACACTTATGTTCCAATGCTATTGTTCTCTTAAGTGATGAATTGTCATACATGTTTTATTTTCCTGTTCCAACACGAAATCGGCCCATTGCAAGTTACTGTTTATACTAATCATTTCTAGTGGATGGATGGCTTAATTCTTAGAATTTTAATTGTGAGGTTTGTTATTTTTCTTGGAAAATCCCGTGTTAAGGAAATCACTAAACTTGTAGATTTGTTTCTCAATTTGTGGGTTTTATATGAGAATGCTTGGTATGGAAATCGGAGGCATTTCATATTCATCTATGTTAAATCTTCTACAAAGATGTTCTAAAATCATCAAGTTTTAACCTAAATTGAGGCAATTATGATTTCAATGTATTTGTACCATTTTATTCTATAATTATAAAGACAATAATTGGCCTACTGTTAACACAAAAGTAATTTGGATATTAATTGTCATACTCTTTCTTAAATGTCATTTTGAAAGCCATGACCTCCTGATTTGAATTTATAAGATACTGCCCCTTGATTTAAGGTTTTTCTGTAAATTTGAATTTGGTGGTCATATCTTGGGCGAACATTATAGTAAGTACACACAAATGTAACTAATGGGTGGGTGGGGTGGATTTACCTTATATAGCTATTGTGAAACCTTGCTTACACTCTAGAAGTCGCTTTTTTTCCAATCATCATACAATTTCCTCAGAATATTTGTAATAATGATATCTTGGCCCAGTTAAAAAATGGGTTTGGTCTGTCGACAAACATGACCGCCAATTAAGCATCATTCAAATAAAATATTTGTTATTAATATTATATTTATTAACACATGAAATTCAATCAGACAGTTCTAAAATGAAATAACTTTCGTCATAAAACAAACAATTTTCAAATTCCATTACAAATCTTTTCAAAACAGCGATGAAAATATTGTTGAATCATTGAGAAATTAATTATATTATGAGCGAGTGTATGAACAAAAAATATTGTTATAATTTGTAATTGTAATGAAGAAAATATCTTTACAAATTAACAGTGCATACACTAAACATAAATTAAATGGCTCCCCTAGTTCGCTTGTCCCATTCATAAAGAAATGTCATACAAGTGACCAATAATCTAACGGTTGCAAAGTTCAACACGCAAATTTGGAATCTGTTTTCAATACCAAACTGTTATTAACTCATCATGTCACTGCACATGTATTAGAAAAATTGTGCATGCGGTCATGAAATAAAGTCTGCAACAGTTGTAGACAGTTACACACTTGATACTTCGTTAAATCATCAAGTGACAAACATACGGATATGGCAGAAATGTGTCCCAAAATTAAGAGCCATTTCGTCTAATAAAACGATTGTTAACTATGGTCATGATCCTATGAAGATTTTGCGATCATCTCGGGTTCCGTGTTGACTTCCGCAGCCTTGTATTCTTTGATTAAACTGTCCAGGTTTCCTAGAACAAGATTGTGAGAATAATAACATACAAGGCATTATGCACAGAATTAAACATACCACAAATGATGAAGGTTTTTTCTTTGCTTTTCAAATTCATACATGTAAATACAAGATAAAGAGAAATTTTGGATGTAATAAATATATGATGTACCATAAATATATGTGTTTTATTCATTCTTTAAATTTAGAGTGTTTTTGTAAAGTTAACAAAATGAAACATATATTTGATTTCCTTCCTTCCTTTAATAAAGGGAACATTCAAACAGAATGGTAAAACTGGCCTCAGAGTAGATAATAAACGATTTCAAGTTTTGTAAGGTATCGTATTCGAACTATATCTACCGGTCTAAAATGTACTTGTTTAACTACATCATGATTACCTATCAGGTAAAAAAAAACACTGTCACATCCCAAAATGCAGTGGACAGTCATATTTTTGTTTTATTTCTGACATGGCAAAGATAAAAAATGGATGATAAATACTTCCTTTATGTGTCTAATTTAATATATTGTATTTGTTTTAAACATACAGTGAATATATATTTACAGTGTTTATGCACTTCTTAACATGTAGGAAATACTATGTTTACATGTATGTAACAAGTGATGTGTTTGTCAGACACGTTGCCCCCTTTTGAGCGATTTTGACCCATATATTTGACCGTTGACCTTGAAGGATGACCTTGACCTTGACCTTTCACCACTCAAAATGTGCAGCTCAATGAGATACACATGCATGCCAAATATCAATTTGGTATGGTCAATATTTCAAAAGTTATGACCAAGGTTAAGTTGTTGGACACAAACAATGACAGACAGACAGGCCAAAAACAATATACCCCCTCTCCTTCGAAGAAGGGTGCATAAATACGTGTATTAATATTTTATTGTCAAATCTATGTCATGGGATTATTAATATTCGGATGAATAAGTTAAGACAGGTTTGACTCTGGAGTGTGCAATGTAATCTTAAATTGAGTATAATTCAGGATTGTGGTAGACAAATGTTTAAAAGCTTGTCAATGCAGTTCAAAACAGCACAGTTGATAAAAACGTAACAACTGTCATAAACATAGATAAATCAAAAAGGGTTAACCCGACAATTTGTAACTGCCAATGACACAAGCAAGCTTATTAACTGAATACATGTATCAAGTTCGCCCTATTTTCAGAAAATGGTTTATCCATCTGTCATATCAGCAAAATGATAAACAACTGAATGCAAGGTGTGTTTGTAACTAGAATATGGACTTTGTATTTCAGTCTTAAAGTATGTTGATAGTGGATACATCCAGTAAATAGTAAGCCTTAAAAGGTTGAAGTTTAGTGAATTGGTTCATATACATGTTAAAAACAGTTTGTGTCTTAATGCTACACATTTAGGTGTCAATAACACTCATTCCATTAATAAAAGGAGTCAAAATAATATTGAAAACATAGAGTGTTAATAAGAGGACATTTTACAATACCTATTGAAAATGGCAACTTCTGTAGATTCTGTTAATTCAAGTTCAGATTCTGAAAAGGACTATGTTTGCAGCGCTTGCGAAAGTAAAAATATTGAAAAATTTGCCGATTACTTTTGTGAAACATGCATAATCTTTTTTTGCGACAAATGCATTTATCAACATGATCAATTATTTAAAACCCATTCCAAATACGGAAGAGGAGAACAAAATAAATGGCCTCTCACAAAGAAAATGGAAGATTTGCTTCTGAAATGTGATGTCCACAAGGACGAAACACTGAAAATGTTTTGCCAGGACCACAGTCAGCTGTGCTGCTCTGATTGTGTTCTACTGAATCACAGGTAGGTGAAATTGATTGAAAGTTATTGAGGTTATAGAAAGTTCCAATGGTGCTGTTTCATTCATCAATCAAATATCTTCATCATGATCATTCTACTCGTTGTAGATGTATCATGCATTCAAATGTTAAATTATTGATAGTTAAAATAATTGAGCACATTTTTTCCAGCCGTGCATGCATTACATACATTGTTTGTAAAGCCCAATTTTTAATTGATAACGGTTTTCACTGGTATGTGACAAGTTATCCGTTGAAATTATTGTCAAAGCCTTGTTGATATAAGTTTTTATTAGGTAGTTCACTTTAGGATTTGTGTGATTATTGCTTTCAAAATATACAGTCTCTATTCTGTAAATAATTTATTTGTTGTGCCAAGTTTAAAACATATGCTCAAAATGTTTGTAAATTCAAACATGCTCTTCTTTGATTTATAATTCATTTTACTACCTAGATGTGTATTTTGCATAGAGATTTTTTATGTCAAAATGTTTCATGTGATCAAAGTGATTTTATAGTGCTACATATTTATTTTTCAGACAGTGCACCAGTGTGGCTCTAATTTCTGCGTCAGCCAAAAAGCTGTCATTGGATATGCAAAAATTGTCAATCAATCTTCAAAATATTCTTGATCAACTTAATATGTTTAAGAGGTCACAAGAAACAAGCATTCAGTTAGCGGAGGAATCATATAGTGTTAAACTGCAAAATATCCAAGACATGCGTAACAAATTAAATGCTACTTTGGATGAGCTTGAAAAAACAACCTTAACAGAACTGGATGAAATAAGGGCCACATTGCAAACCTCTCTCAAGAAAAATGTTGCCAACTGCATAAGACTGAAGGATGAACTGCAGCAACTTGGTGAAGCTGTACACAGCCTGGGTGAAAAGAGCAAGAAAGAAATTGAGTTGATAGCCAGCAGAAAATTTCTGGAAAAAATACAAGAGTCTGAGACATATCTGAAGGACAACCCTGTAAAGGCTCAGAGTTCAATAATATTCAAGGCAGACATTGACATTGAGCAGTACCTGTCTAAAAAGTCAGGTCTCTGGAGGATTGTAGTAATGAATCCAGACCAGGTGTTGACAGTGAAGAAGATGTCGGAGTATTATGTGAAAATATCGAGTGACAAACGTCTGACTTGCTTCATCGGGTGTATTTGCATCCTGCCTAGTGGCCATGTCATCATTGTTGATCAAGAAAATGTCAAAGTTAAGCTATTTGACCAGCAGTTCAATGTAGTCAGCCACTGTGATATGTCTGGTGGTCTACGGGACATTTGCCTGATTTCATCAAGTGAGGTGGCTGTGATTATTGATTGTTATGTTCAGTTCATCTCTGTGAGAAATGGGCAGCTGATTACTGGGAGGAAGTTTCAGTTATCGCATGGTGCCTACGGTATTGCCAACCATAATGAAGCATTGTATGTCACCTCTGGTACTGCCCTTTACCACTACACTCTGACTGGGACACTTGTGAAAAAACTGTATGAGGATACAAGAGGTGGAAATACAGGTACATGTATTGTAAATATATTTTATTATAAAACATATTGTGAGTACATGTATGTACCACCTTCTAAAACAAAGAAGATCTATTTAAAACAATAAAGAACTATTATGAAGTTATTTTTAGATTTTGTTTTGCAATGAACAAAAGTGTTATTGTATTAAATCCTGATTTACCTATATCTGAACTGTTTAATGTTTTGCAGTGAGGAAGTGTGCAGTGAGTCCTGCTGGAGACAGGATCTATGTGACCAACTTCAGCCAGGACAAGCTCCTTACACTCGCCATGGATGGCACCCTGATATCCACCTTCACTGACCCTGAACTACAATGTCCATGGGGTGTTTATGTTACATCTGCGGGACAGGTGCTAGTTTGTGGACACAACTCCAATACTGTCATACAGGTTGATTGTGTTGGCAAAAAGAAGCTGGCAACTCTGACTGGAGTGATCAAACCATGGTCTGTCAGCGTCAACAAAAATATTGACCAGATCATTGTGGGACTAAACTATGAAAACAAAATAATTGTCATGGAACTCCATTAGCTATACCTGTCGAATATATACATATTAATATGTACAATGTTGTTTATGTTATTAACATTATGTCTTTGAATGTCGCAATAAGTGATAGTTGTTTGTACAAACAGGATTTCCATAAAGTTTAAATTCCTTGTTATCAGATTATTTAGGATGGAGGTATTGCACTGCAATTAAGTGTGTAAGTTTCGGGGCATGGGATAAACAGAATTGCACACTTTTGCAAGTGGCTTATGTTGGTAGCTTTCATCCATTTGAATCAAGGTCAATGTCACAGTAACTTGACAGAAAAACTGTTATTGCCTCAATAACTTGATTGTGGACTATTATGCAGAGGTTGTGTGTGTAGGCAGCTTTCATGCAGACCATGCTTGGGATTGCTGAATTATTTAAATTTACCCAGTTATGCCTAGTGGACTCCCATCCTTCTAAATTGGATCAATTTATTTCCAATATTAGAATATTTCTTATAGAAATTCCTTTAAAGTTATATTAGACGCATTTTTCACTGTTGAATTGAGCTGAAAGAAATTAACAGGTCAAAAGAGTTAGTTAAAATGTGGTAATTGACCAATTATCTGCAACTCATCTTGCTTCCAGTTGTTAATAAAAAATATATATTGTATTCAATATTTTACGGGACTAACTCAGTCCTCTAAGTTAAGCCGAGCGGAACTGCCGCTTTTATCACTCCCGCTGAACTACGTTCCAATGAGAGGTGCCTCTGTACGACAACGCGATAAGGCGTCATAACTACAACGGTTACTGCGTCTTGACAGTTATAGACATACACACGCGTTTACACAGGTAAATTCTTTGTTCAAACTTACACGTTTTATTTTATGTTATGAGTTGTCTGTAAAGGTCTGTAAAACTTCCATTTTATCGATAACTTAGGAATAAATTACATGGCAAGCTAAGAAAGAGGAACACAATATTTGTATTTAAATTAACATTGGCGTATACACTTAAAAAAAATATTCAAAATTACCGTTATTTACCATTTATTTTAACAACGTCCCGTATCGTCAACAAACTGTGGAAAGACGCCGACACCGTTTTAGTTATGACGCCGTATCGCAATGTCGTACAGACGCACCTGTCATGGTAACGTAGTTCAGCGGGAGTGTATATAGTCCCAGATTTTAAACTTACCAAATTTACGTCAAAAACGAAAGTACGGTTGATATTCAAATGCATTATTTTTCTCTTTCCGGGATATTGTTTTAGTATGTTGATGCTGCATTATCAAATATAAGTGTATATGAAGTGAAAACACCAAAAATAAACAACGGTTGCGATAGACACCTTTATACTGTTAGATGCGTCTAATAACACTTTAAACAAACAGCGCAGACCATGATGAGACGCCGCATCATGCGGTCTCTCATCTGGGTCTACGCTGTTTGCCAAGGCTGTTTTTTTCTAGACGCTAGGCATAAATGGGTTAAAATAAAAACTAAATCATTTGAAAACTTGTTTTGATGGCATTGCATTGCCATGCTTCTTGTTTTGAAATATTAGTGTGTTGGTTGCTTACATGCAGATCTATGTTGGGATTAGGATGGGGCCTGTTGGATCAAGGTCACTTTTACTAAAAATAGAAAAATAGTTTCCACCAATAAGGCCATTATGTTTTTATTTTTTGTTAACCGTCGACTTCATTTTGTTTAACCCAGCTATTCACAAAAATATGTTTCCGAAAAACAGACATATATTGGATATTGGTTTGTTTTGGGTTAGCTTATATTTTTTTAGCACTCCTCGTACAGATTTTTTTTTTGTTGGTTAAGCAAGGTTACATGGTGATCATGCAATATTCCATGTTAAGTCTGTAAAATTTGCTACAGTATAAACCTTTTCCCTCAAACGATGTTACGTTCGTTACTGTATGACGTGTAAGTCACATCCTGTAATTATGTTTATGTGAATACTACTGATGAAAGATGTGTTAAGTATTTAAGAAAAAAAGAGAAAAAAAAATATGTTTGTCAGAAACACAATGCCCCCCTTTTGCGCCGCTTTGAAATAAAATTTCTATATATCATTTGGCAGGTTTAGAAATTATCTCCCTTAAGAAGCTTATTACTTCCCTTGGATTGTGTTTTTTGACCTTTGACCTTGAAGGATGACCTTTACCTTGACAATTTACCACTCAAAATGTGCAGCTCTATGAGATACACATGCATGCCAAATATCAAGTTGCTATCTTCAATATTGCAAAAGTTATGGCCAACGTTTAAGTTTTCGGACGGATGGACAGACAGGCGGACTGACAGTTCAACTGCTATATGCCACCCTACCGGGGGAATAAAAATACATGATTTTTTTTTCTTAATCTGCATTTAATATCCATATCAGATTAAACTTCTGTTTCCCAAAAATAATATCTATGTTGAGTATTAAAATCACTAATGAACTACAATAACTATGTCTATATTGTGGTTACTGGTTACATCAGCTAACCATTTTGTTTCGTAATAGAGCCAACCAACAGTGAATCACTGATATCTTAAAGGGACTTGTTAAGAGTTTAGTAAATTGACTTCTTTTTTAAAGTTATAGATTCAACAAAGAATGCATGCATTATGTTTAAACAAACAAAATGACACTCCTGATTAAGAAGAATGTTAAACATATTGGTTCATTAATGTATTATCGTCATGCCAAATTGGTAAACAAGAGGGTCATGGGCCCTAAGGCGCTCACCTGAGACCCAAAGGAACTAGACTATTCTGAAAAAGTGCGAGCTGATTCTTGAAGATTGGACCAAAAAAGTGACTTCTAGAGTATTAACATATTGTTTTTTTTTAATTTGACCTAGTGACCTAGTTTTTTTAGCTCACATGACCCAGCTTCAATCTCAGCCGAGATATCATTGGGATGTTCTGACCATGTTTCATGAAGATTGGCCAATTAATGTAGCTTATATAGAGTCAACAAATTTTTACTATAGCAATAGAAGGAAAACTGCCCCCCCCCCCCGGCGGCCATGTTCTTCAACAAACCAGAAGAATTTTCGAACTCAAACAAGAAGTCATTAGAACAAGTGTTCTGACTAAGTTTCATTTAGATTGCACAAAAAAATGTGACTTCTACAGTGTTAACAACGTTTCACTATAGCCATATAAGGAAAAAAGTCCCCCTTCCCTGGCGGCCATGTTTTTCAAAGAACTATAGCAATTTTCAAACTCAACCGAGCTATCATTAGAACAAATGTTTTGACTAATTTTCATAAAGACTGGACTATAAATGTGACTTCTAGAGTGTTAAAAAGGTTTTACTATAGCAATATAAGGAAAACTGCCCTGCCCCCAGACGGCTATGTTTTTCAGCAGACCCCAACCATTTTCGATCTTAGCCCAGATATCATTAGAACCAAATGTCCTGACCAAGTTTCACTAAGATTGGACTAAAAATGTGACTTCCAGAGTGTTAACAACAAGGTTTTACCATAGTATCGCCCCCCGGGCAGCCATGTTTTTTAACCAACCGGAACCATTTTCGAACTTGTCCAAGATATCATTTGGACACAAGTTCTGACCAAGTTGCATGAAGATTGGACTAGAAATGTGACTTCTAGAGTGTTAACAATGTTTTAATATAGCCATATTAGGAATAACGCCCCGCCCCCTGGCCACAGGTGTTGGGCGCGTGGCCAAGTCACTTTAACACTATCAATATGTCATAAGACAACATTTTTTATCAAAACAAAATATTTATTTTTTTCTGATATGATATATATATATACATATATCATATCAGATTTTTTTTTTTATATAAAAAAAAAATTGTTTTATGACATATTGATAGTGTTAAAGTGACTTGGCCACGCGTGTCCCTGGCGGCCACGTTTTTCAACAGATCGGAACCATTTAAAAAGTCATCCAAAATATCATTACAAGTAATGTTCTGACTAACTGTGACTTCTAGAGTGTTAAAACAAGGTTTTACTATAGCCATATAAGGTAAACTGCCACGCCCCCTGGCAGCCATGTTATTGTTTTTTAAGCAACCGGAGCCATTTTCGAACTCGTCAAAGATATCATTGGGACACGTGTTCTGACCAAGTCTTATGAAGATTTGACAATAAATGTGAGTCTAGAGTGTTATCAAGGTAAATGTTGATGACGCACGACGCACAACGGACGACACACGATGTACAAAAGGGGATCACAAAACTCACTATGAGCACCTTGTGCTCAGGTGAGCTAAAGATAAAGCATGTGTATGCTTTTTCTCATTAATTGGGAAAAAAACGTGCAGTACTAGCATAGCGTTCACAATTCGCTCAGAACTGTTAAAGCCAGTGTGGGGCAGTAAAAGCGCACTATCTTTTGCTTCCAGATGGCCCAGGTTCAAATACCGGGGATGGTAGTATTTTATATTTATTTTTTTTTACCTGCTGTTGTCATCAGTTAAGACTTTTCAAAACAAAATAGATTTCTTGGTTAACATATTCAATGTTGTTTTTTTTCAAAAATACGAAAATCTGTGAACAAGTCTCTTTAATGTATACACAAGGAATAGCCAAAATGTGTTGGCAGTCTCACTTCCAACTTACTTTTACATTCTACCATCATCCTCTCATTGCTGGTTTTGAAAAAGATTTGACTGTTCTGTTGTTGCTTGTACACCGACTGAAAACATGCATATTATAAAATTTGAGTGGCGCTCTGTGAGAAGGGGGTTTAATGCATGTGTGTAATGCGACATCCCAGATTAGCCTTTTCAGTCCGACAGGCTAATCAGGGATACACTTTCTGCTTCTTTTTTTTCGTTTAAAGGAAGATTCTTCTTGAAAAAAAATCAAGTTTAGGCGGAAAGTGTCGCTCCTGATTAGCCTCTTCGGACTGCAAAGGCTAATCTGGGACGACACTTTACGCACATGCATTAAACCCCTTTTCACAGAGCGTGGCTCAAATAAAAGTAACAGAGGGGGTAGTCACGTGATAGTCAAGATGGCGACGTCCATGCCGAGACAGGTATTTTTCGCCGTTTTATAGCCTTTATTACTTTTGTTTATATTTTTGAATGCCGCTCACTTTCCAGTCATATCATTTAGAAAGTGATTAGCTTTAATTTCGTATATGTATCGCTTTATATCTCGACTTAACTCACTACAATGTTTTTACAAAATCAGGAGCTGCAATTGTGTGATCCTGCTAAGAAATTTTGTAACAACAACGTTTATGAGAAAACATCATCGCTATGGATGTAGAATCAGATCATGTTGGATTTCAAAAATAAAAATAACAAGATGGCCATTGGCCCTTCGGCACTCGCCTGAGACCAAAAGAACCAAACTATATTGAGAACGTGGAGCTCAAAATAATGACAGTACTTTATAAAACAAATATTTAATTTCTAGGCACATTTTTATTTTCGGACTCAGCATGGAAATAATTAGAACAAATGTTCATGAAGATTTGTACACACACCAGGGCTTTTTCAGCACTGTCTGCGCCTCCGGAAAGCGGAGGCATTCCCAACGCAAACCGACCCGTTCCCAAACCGAAATTAAAAAAAAAAAATCCCAATTTAAAAAAAAATAAAAAAAATAAGTGTCTTATGACTTATGATTATTAGAATCTATATCTCAATTTTATTTTTTAAACAACCTACAAAATATATAACTATTATTTTATATGATTTTTATCCAAAATGGCCAGGAAAAGACCTGTTGTGTCAATATTTGTTGATAAAAAAATCCCAATTTGGTCCTTTCTGTTGATACAAATTTCCCAAATTTGCCACTTTTATCGATTAAAAAATCCCAATTTGACCAGACTCCTTCTCCCAAAATGGTTGGAAAAACCCCTGCACACAAAAATTGACCTAATGACCTAGTTTTTGACCTCATATGACCCCATTCCAAATTCAGTCAAGGTTTCATTGGGACAAATGCTCTGAAAAAGTTTCATAAAGAATGGGATTAAAATGTAAGATCATAAAAATTGCACTATTAACTAAAGGCATATAAGGAAAACTGCCCCGACCTCTGTCAATAGGTTTTTCAACAGATATCATTAGAAAAAATGTTCTGACCAAGTTGCATGAAGATTAATGGACACATAATGTGACTTCTAGAGTATCAACAAGGTTATAATATCGCCATATAAGGAAACCTGCCCCGCCCCCTGATGGAAATGTTTTTTTTTTAAACGGAACCATTTAATGATTTTCAAACTCAGACGTGGTATCATTATAATAAATCTTCTAACCAAGATTCACAAAGATTGGACAATAAATGTGACTTCTAGAGAGTTAACAAGCTTTTTCTTTAATTTGACCAAGTGACCTAGTTTTTTACCTCACATGACCCAGTTTCGAACATGGCTAAGATATCATCGGGATAAATCTTTTTACCAGGTTTCATGAACATCAGAGAATAAATGTGACCTCCAGAGTGTTAAACTAACAAAATAAATGTTGATGCTGCATGATTCACGACGAACAATGGACAAAAGGTGAATATAAAAGGCCACCATGAGCATATCTTGCTTAGGGGCCTAAGTGAGCTATAAATAAGCTTTAATATAAACTTGATCCAACTTACTGCCCCCTTTGGCTGTGATTTGAGCTCATCTTGAAGAACTTGTTGTTCTTTAATCTACAAATAAAATATACCATTTGTTCTTATAAAAAAACACACACACACACAAATAAAGTGTAATATTTTAATTGTATTATCTTTTCCAGTTTAATTAACAGGCCTTTCTTCTGTGTCTGAATTTAAAATCAGGGGTATCCCTAACCTTAATTTGCAAACATTATCTTTTGTGTGCTTGTTTCAGTTCTTTAGTGATGCAGAAAATAGTAAGGCCAAATAAAAAAATAGGTCCGTTTCCGGTCGCCCGACCGTGTCTCCAGAATCGGCGCCGACCCACAACTTTTTATTGGGGTCGCCAAAAAAAAATGTGTTCATTTTCGTTTATTTCGGTTCATTTCTCCATTCTAGTACCCGAAAAACAAAAAAAAAAAAAAAAAAAAAAAAAAAAAAAATAAAAAAAAAAAAA
>VMBQ01000198.1:273309-291731 GCA_007657795.1 Dreissena rostriformis
TTTTTTTCAATTAAGTTGTCCGTGGACAACCAGTCGGGTCGAGGAATACAAAAAAATACATTGTAATTAAGTTTTAAAAAACCAGATGTTGACACGCGGTTACATTGTCAGTGCTATTTGCGAAGCAAATCAAGCTAAAATACGGGCACTCTCCTGCGCGGTGATCTCCCTTATTCTATTTGAGACCGGGAGCATCCCCATTTTCAACATTCGGCCCGACTGTTAGACAGTGAACAGACTGGTTTGTTCGTCAATTCTGTATCTAAATATTGAACGTTCGTCTAAAATTTTAAAATGCATTAATACCAAATGTTCGCTAAATTCTAGCTTCAGTTTTTTCTCATGGTTTACTTCATACAAATTCGAGCATAGCCGGATAGTTACGCTGCATATGGCAATGGCTGTCATTAAAATTCGGAAGTGTTTGTCGGATTACACATTTACTTATGCTCATTTGAGAATAAAACAAAACATTTACAGTTGTGTGTAATTAATTCAACGAGTCTTTGTTAAAACGCTTGAAGCGATGAAAAAATGTTTTGACAATACCTCGCATGAAATGCACAATTTCCACGATTATTACACCCGGTTGCCATCATCAGTTTTCTAAGTAACTCGCCACGATTTTATCGTGAAGGTGTACACCTTAGCGTCTGATTAGAATGGTAGGTATAAAAATAAATGCGTTTATAATTAAATAAACATTAACGGACAGGTGTAGTTCAACAACGGACAAGTTAAATTTCCTAAATGGTTGTCCGTGGACAAGTATAGTTTTTTTAGATTTCGCCACCCCTGTTAAGACACGCCCACTATGAACTATTTTTGTAGGCATGTAAAATATGTTAAACTTTAAAGGAACCTTTTCACAGATTTTGCATGTTTTGAATTTTGTCAGTAAATGCTTTAACTTGATAAATCTAAACATCGTAACTAAAGCAGGGTTCGACAAATCCACTCGCCCGCTCGTAATTACGAGTGGAAATCGACTCCGGACGAGTGAATATTCCGGTAGCTCTCGTCCTGCAGGGCGAGTGGCATTTCTTGCCAAAAAGATTAAAATTTTAAGTTTTAACACATCTTTACCAAACAAAACAACGTTTTTAATTAACAAATTAACCGGATGTTTATTATTCACACTGCGCTGAATTTAGTTCTAACAACCAGTGTTGTGGTAGAAAAAATCTGCACACCTGCATTTTCAAGTACGAAATGTGAACAATCGAGTGTTGACACATCAATTTATTAGAGCGTTACAAGGATGATTACCAATAAAAAATCACGATAAAACATATTAGTTACTGATTTATTGCATTTTTTCAATAATTTGCAGGGCAAGTACATATTTCAGCAGGGCAAGTAAAAATTCTTTGCTACTCGCCCTGCAGGGCGAGTTGCTGAAACAAAATTTGTCGACCCCTGTAAAGAGTTCCAGTATAAAACAAAAATAAACTTTAAGAGAGAAAAAAAAGTAATCCACATCTGGGCTCAAACCACTGACCCTTGGAGTAAAAGTCTAGCGCTTAGACCACTCAGCCATCCCTGCTGACATGACACTCACTCATACATGTGTTTAAATCCTTAATATAAGCAATCCTTGCAATGTCAAATAATATAAAGTTAACAACAGAACTTTCCAAATTAAACAATTGTTTTGCGTTGCAACACTTTCTAATTTTCAGGTTTTAAATAGTCAAAAGATGCATATAATGGGTGTTTTAGAGCATGGTAAATGTTCAGTATTGCTGTTTCCTAACAAACAACAAAAATTTGCAAATCTGAATCAATTTTTTTCAATTTTGTCAATTTATAAAAAACGTGAAAAGGTCCCTTTAAGTAAACAAAAAATCAATCTTGGTCAAAAATAAAAAAAAACGTGATGAAGGAGGGAAATCAAGATCGGCTTTCTTTTGCAGATATCATCCTCGTCAGATATCAATCTGTCATCATATGACAGTTCTCTATTTGTAGCATCATGCACAACATTGGTTGTTTAATTATCAATTTAGTATTTTAATTTAATTTAATAAACAAACTAAGTTGGCCTACACAACTTGTTAAACCATAGTCTGAGAGCTATCTGTATTTACAAACAAAAATAAGAAACACTACAAATTGAGTGGAATAAAAAAAAAATTATCTAGAGGCTGTGTTAACTGTGGTTATGTCACATGTGAATTCAGCCTGTATGCTTGATAATCTAAATTGTTTATTCCAATAAACATTTTTTTCTTAATTTCCATTGAACAAACAAGAATGCTATTTTTTGCACTTTTAATAAATATGTTTTACCATAAAAGTGCAAAACTACTGATCAACAGTGCACGATTTGTGAGGTTGGCATTGGGACAGGGGACAGACATATTCAGTCAAAGTAATCATATGCTATCAGGGATGGAAACTTACTTTGTACTTTTGGTTGCCCGCACGGGCAACCATCTTTAGTATTTTGGTTGCCCAGCTAAAGAATAACGAGCCCAGAAATATGTACATGTCTTGTCATTTGTATATTTAACATTCTTTTAACAAAATAATAGATAATTAAATAAAATTGCTGACATGACACATGTTCTGCAGTTCAATGCATTATGTATTATTATGAGCCTGAATTGAATCATTTCCTATTCCTAAATTTTAAAATAATGAATGTTATTAAACTATTATTGATCCATGGTGGTAAATTGTTAATCAATTTTTATTGCACTGAATGGTTTTTATTTAAAAAAAAAACTAAGTTGCCCAGCCGGACTACCAACTTTTGAAATTGAATTGCCCAGACCAAAATCTACTTGCCCCGGGCTCAAGGGCAACCACTAATTTCCATCCCTGGCTATGGTAAAGACTGCCACATTTGCATGTTTTCAGATACCTATGAAAACATGGATTGGCAGCAATTTATAGATGAAAGACAAATTGCATATCTCTTCAGATATTTTGAGGTTTATGATTCTGATGTGTGAAAAAGCAGTGGTATGTGCCTTGCTTCTGTTTCCCCTATAAATCTGTCTGTATGAAAATAGCATATATGCAACCATTTAAATGAACTTTTGAACCATTTCGTATTCTACAGGTGAAGGAAATGAAGCAGAGGCAACAAAACTGGATGAAGCAAAGAGCAGAAATCCAGAAAAGTCCGTCATCCCCAAATGCTGTTACAACAGTTACAGGTAAGGTTAACTCTTTCAGTGCTGGAACCGAATTTGGAAGGCCTTTGCAAACAGTTAGGATCCAGATGAGACGGCACAGAATGTGGCGTCTCATCAGGATCCAAACTGTTTGCTATTCTGATAGTATTCTTTAAAAAAAAATTAAGAAAATGCTAATTTTAGAAATTCAGCAGACGACATTTTAGCAGACGACAAATTTCCCAGCATGAAAAGGGTTAAATTACAAAAAGAGCAGATGTTCAACTTCTATTAGGGGAGCAACCACAAATTGTAGGGGACACAGGCTAAATATCTCCTGCTTATTTATGTCCTTGTCATTGCAGAGACCGTAAATGAATAATTAGTTCTTGGACTTATAAAAAAAAACTTGCAAGTTAAGGTATTAAAATGATGTTAAAATTATCCCTAGGACCCTATTAGAATTTATTATGATGCAATTTCTGTAACTTGACGTGAGTTTTTTTATCAGAGGCTGATTTATGAATTTAAATTAATGCTTTAACAATAGCAGAGGTGAAATCAATGAAATCAATTTAATATGATTTGGCTTAGGGATTACATTTCTTTTGGTCACTGTTTAAAAGGGAGAAAAAAACTATTAAAAACCTGGTAATAAATGATAAGACGAAAACAAACGACATAGCATTTAAAAAGTATTGCACTATTTTCTCTGTCATGCTTGTTTTCCAGCTCAAAAACAAACCACATCATTGTCCAGAGAGAAGCCCAAATATCACGAAGAAAAGACATATATCAAAAGCAGGGATGAAAGTCCCGTTGAAGTACTTTTAGCGACGAATAAATCCAAGGCAAAGTTTCAAAACTGGTTGAGAGCCAAAGATCAGGCTCAGGAGCCAGATAATGAAGATGATGAAAATGAAGACTATGAGGATGAAGTCAAAGAGAATAACGTTGCTAATTCAGGTGCAAACAAACCTGTGTACAAAAGCGCTAATTATACAAATAGCTCCATCAAAGAAAATAACTTCCGTGTTGCTAACGGTGGTAAACCCAAAGTGCTTCATCCACCGAGTGTAAGGTCAGAGTCCACTGAAACTGGATTTAACAGCGAAGACGAGACAGGGGAGATCACCGCCGCCACACTTCTCTCCCCTGAAGATTTTGACTCGAGGGCCGACGATATCATAGCTAGAGTGAAAGGGGATTTAAAGCTTTCTCCGTACTCAAAAGGGGAATTCAATAATGCAAAAGCACATTTTGTGGCTGTGAAGGGTTCCCCGAATAAAGACCCTGAGGTCAGTGAGACAAGCCTCGCCAGTCATGTCTGCCCTACTTGTGAACAACTTATGGTGAGTTTAAGTGAAGCATACCGGTAGTAAGGGTCTTTACAAACCATTTAATTTCTTTACCACTAAGTCTGAGAGATTTGTTGTAATCAACAGAAAAGGAATTACATCATATATAAAGATCAGGTCGCCCACATTAACCTTACATTAACCTTTATAAATAAATTTAAGGAACAATATTAAAAAAAAAGTTCTTCTACTGGTATCAAGTTAAATAGATATTAAGAATAGCAAACTAACTTCCTGTTGTTATTTATGTATTAAATGAAACTTCCCCTTACAGACATGACATTTTTCATAGCACTATTTATGTTTAATAAACTTTATAATTAAACACCATCATTCTAGTCTAAATAATCTTTTATGAATAATAATCTATTAAATGATTGACATTAAGTTTCTAACAATAGTTATTTGATTAAAATTGTTATTAAGTGAATATAGTTGAATTGGCCTTAAACATTTTGAGCAGACTATTGGACCCAGATTGTGTCGACTGTGACTAAATGAGCCTCGTTCTGAGAAAACCATTCAAAATGCAAATGTGTAAGGTGTCGTGCCAGATTAGCCTGTCAGTGATGACACTTTACGCCTTTACTGGATTTTGGTTTAATAGAGACTTTCTTCAAACCAAAAAATCCATAAAAGCAGATTGCACAGGCTTATCTGGTAGGACACTTTACGCACATGCATATAGCCCAGTTTTCCCAGAACAAGGCTAAAATTATGTTCCAGATGCCGCCCAGTTCCAGCGCCATGCTACTCATCCCGTGCGGCCACACCCTGTGCACGAGCTGCAGCAAGCGAACCAAGTATTGTGCAATGTGCGGCTGCGAGGTGCAGTCCACTACACCTAATATCATGCTGCAACAGATCATCACCAACTTCCATACTAAACAGACGCACAGACAGAAAACCAGTACATGTAAGTCTGGGATTTTTTGTGCCAGTAGTTACTAGACAGTAGACATTAAATGATTCTTACCATTAAATGTTCAAGGGGTCAAAGGAAAAATAATCAGTGGCTCAAAAATAAATATAAAAAAATGGCGTCATATAATTGTGCAGTTATTTTGACACACCAAATAATTATTGAATAATCCTATGAAAAGGTCATTTGTTCTGCCCTGTATTTGTGTCTTTTGACACAATGTCATGTTTTCTTGATTGAATGTTTTGAACATTTGAAATGTCAGCTAGATAAAAAAATATGGTTTCTGTTACTCTTTTCCATCTTTTTACAATTATACATCTACATTCCTAACAGTGCATGTTCTTTAAATATTTAATTAAAGACTTCATTTTCAAAACAAAATTCAAAACGATTCCTGGATATTCATTATATTAATATTCTAGTATAAAACAAGTTATAGGGGAAGTAACTCCTACATTCGAGATTTTGCAATTTAATTGCAGTTGTCTTACTTACAACAAACTAAAGTCATGTCCACAAAAATCCTTACTGTAATTTTTGAATAAAATTAAAATGAAAAAAGTTTCCTCCTGAAAAACTAATACATAAACTATGTTTCATCATATATAAAAAAAAAACTATTAGTAAAATTTCAGTTTATACTCGCATTATTCAAGCAGTAACAAAAAACTCATTTCTATAAATTAAAATTAACCTTTATGTGCAAAGATTTTATACAAAAGTTTTAACCATGTTTTAGAAACAAAAAACAAACCACAATTACCACAACAAAATCAACAAATCAATTTGTTCATTTCTATTCCATGGTATCCCTGCATCTCTTATTTCAGCCATTTGCACGGTCCCGAAAAAGAACTACGAAGAAGAATACCAGAATCTCCTCACTCGAAGAGAAATTCTTAATGAAGAGACTGAGAATATCACTGCCGTAATAGAGGATCTATCGCATCAGTTGAAGCGTGAACGGAAACAGGTGTACAGCATAGAAAGCNTTTTGTAAAAAATGCAGGAAAAATACACTTTTTAAAGTGTATTTTGTTAAAAAGTGCATTTTATTTCGAGAAGGGAACCACATCAAAAACAACAAATCAATTTGTTCATTTCTATTTCATGGTATCCCCACACCTCTTATTTCAGCCATTCGCACCGTCCCAAAAAAGAACTACGAAGAAGAATACCAGAACCTCCTCACTCGAAGAGAAATTCTTAACGAGGAGACTGAGAATATCACTGCCGTAATAGACGATCTATCGCATCAGTTGAAGCGTGAACGGAAACAGGTGTACAGCATAGAAAGCAAGGAAAAGCTAGTGGTATGATTTTATAGTTTAATTTAGTTAACACCTATTTTTTTGAGCTCTATTGCATTGAAAGCCTTGGGATTATTGAAACGCTTTCAAGTCCATTTTTTGGGTAGAACCAGTATGTGATGTTTTGTTGGGAGATCTAAAGAATGCTCCCACAGTTGGGATCCAACCCATTACCTCTCGGTCACTAGGAGGACACCTTATCCACTACGCCACCGGCGACCTCTAAATATATGATGTATTGTTTCTGGACACCCAGCCTATTTGTGTTGACCTTTTTGGAGGAAGTATCAAGCTATAATTGGGCATTATGTGTAATTGAAGTTTGTCAAAATTAGGTTTATAGATACACAAGTACATGTCAAACGTTACAGTCAATTTTTATCATGCAATGTAATTATTTGCTTAATATTCATTTAAGTTTAAATAAATTGTTTTAAATTCTTTATTTTAGTTAATTTCTAGCATTTTTTTTAAGGATTGGAAAATTATTACCGGTATAACATTGGTGGAAATGGTCAGATAATCTGACCTGCAAGAACAATAGAAAAAGGTCTCTCACCACCATTAACCATCTAAAATATTCCCCCAACCCTGAAACTCTGTTAATTGAATTAGCTCTGATTTAAAATGTACCTTTTTAACAAAACATGAAAGTTTAAGGGTACCTGAGCACTACTTGCTTACCGGGGTATATTAACAGAATAGAATTTTACATGCTGTTACTGTAACAGGAAATGTTAAGTGCAACATGACATTTTAAGCATAATCCTAGATGCCAAAATCCATAAATACTGCTTCTTTGATATGATTGTAATAATGTTGAAAACAATAAAAAATCCATGCAAACAAGCAAAACTAAGAATAAACTTCTTTCATAAAGCCTTTTTAACCCTTTTCCCCTCAGAAGCAAAGTGAAAATGGCTAAATGCAACCAGCATAAAACCAGAACAGTCTGCGAGTAACTCGCAGTCTGTTCAGGATTTACGCTGTTTGCAGCTCATCAGTATCTTAGGAATGGAAATGAAGCCTTCAAAACAAGAATCTATTAACCCTTTGCATGCTGGGAAATTTGTCGTCTGCACAAATGTCGTCTGCTGAATTTCCAAAATTAGCATTTTCTTCGATTTTTTTTCAAAGAATACTATCAGAATAGCAAACAGTTTGGATCCTGATGAGACGCCACGTTGTGTGTCAAAACTGTTTGCAAAGGCCTTCAAAATTCGGTTCCAGCACTGAAAGAGTTAAGAAAGGTCTTAAATGTTTAATTTGATTTCTATGGGTCTACAGACATCTCAAAATGCGTATCTGGATTGCCTAATCACTCATGGAAAAGATTGTTTTTTATTTGTTATGATGCCATATAATGTGTTACTTTTTCTGCTTTGTTTTCTTCAAATGAAATGTTTGCATAAATCAATATGGGGCATAAATGCATAAAAATGCTTATCTAAGCATTAACGGGTTTTTAAAACAAATTTCAGGAGGCTGAGATCTCAAAACTTCAGCAGCAGTTACATCAGCTGGCGAGTCATCGCATGGAGTATGAGAGAAAGTGCGATGAGATCGAGATACAGTCCAAAGAGGAAACCAACCGACTCAACCTTGTGAAAGACTCGCTATCGTCCGTACAGCTTCAAATAGACAAGGTATACTCAAACCCGGTATTCTCGCGGGGCGGCTTTACTCAGAGTATTTCATTATTCTGCTAATGAAATTCTGAAGTAAAGTCAAATATGGTTTACTTTTTAATCATTTATCTCATATGTAAACATGGTGTCACCGTATTTAGACACAAATGATTATTCCTTTATTACTGCGAGAATACCCGATTTCAGGCTAGGTTTGAGACACTTATTAGGCGCATATGCACATTACCTTAGGGTGGTGCGGTATTCTAGTGGTAACACTCTAGTCTACCATTCCAGAGGTCGTGGGTTCAATCCCTGGCTGGGGCACTGGAAATTTCAGAAATTCTTCAAGTGTTTCCCACCCAACTAGAGATGTACTGGTATGAAACCCAGGTAATTATCCCGTGTATCGTTGCTATACACTGAGCACGTAAAAGAACCAAGGGATCTATTCGCAAAGAGCTAGGGTATTGTACCTGCATTCCTTGTATCTCAATACTGTCTCTTCTACTTGCTTTCTCTTCAGCAAAAAACCAAAGGACCCCATTGGAAATAAGTGCCTGCACTTTCATGGGTTATCCTTGACTGCAAGGTCAAAAGAAATACATACATACACACTTTACAAACAGAACTTTTGAGAGAAACAGAGAATTTAACGTGTATGTACATATCAACTGAATAATTAATTAAAATATATATCATACAAATATGTTACCTTTGTTTATATTAATCTCTTACAAACAATACATGTTTCTGCCACATCCTTCATCAGTAGTATTAATATAAACATAGACAAGGAAATTGACGTGAACGTAATTCAATAACTTTTTTGCTGTTTTTTTTCTTTAATTGTGTATATAAACTAGATTACATTGACTCACTAGCCTAGTGGTTAGGGTTTTTCCCTATGGTGTGTGAGGTATAGGGTTTGAACCGCATACACTATTTTGACATGAAAGTTTGCCTACCCAGCACCTAGTGAAATCGACGGGTTACCGATAGACTTTATGCCAAGCGCCTGGTATATCTGTAAAGGATAAGAAAAGGGAGTAAAGATATTCCTTGGTGAAGGTTCCTCATAAATCAATACTGGCTGACCCTAAAACAAGAGGGGAGTCATATTTTTATTTATAAAAAAAAAACACTAACAATTACATTGTTGCTATCATTTGTATACTAGTTTGGCGGTTACTTAATTTTTATTTTTATTTTTAGGTAAAACTTCTCGCAGGCCACTGAGACAATACAAGAAGAAACCAGCGTTGCTAAAGTAACAAGAGTGCTGAATGCTGTCATTGTCTACTGAGAAGATACATGAGCGACTTCCCTTGAATCAAACAGCGACCGCATGAGTTACTTTACCTGAGTGCTTCATTGACAACAACAGTTCCTTCCCCTAAGCAACTGCAAGAGTTACCTTCCCTGGTTGTTACAAACGATAAAAAGAGTTAAGTTTCCTGATTGTAACACCATTCAGTTACTTCCCCTGAAAACTTTGCCAAGGAAAATGTAACTTGCTAACATGAAAGAAGACAATATATTTGTAAACCTTAAATTCGTTCATGTACCGGTACAAATAAGTCTTATTAATCCCATAGCATAATATGTGTATCTTTTTTTGAGGAGCACTGAATTACTACGGTGGAAAAGTCCATGATCTCAAAGTGTTTCTTGTTTTTATTGCTCTTCAAGTTTGTTTTTGAGTTTTATGGTTCCATGAGAGATTGGGAATTCTTTTTAATAGCAAAGCTTTTGGGTTCGCCTGCACAAACATATAATCCTTGTTGAGTTGGTTTACTATTTAATGTGTGTCTCTCATTTATAAATGGTAAAGGTTGTTAAAGTGTATCAGAAAGTGTTCACGTTATGGTTTTTTCAGCATATTTTATAAACATTTGTACAGAAGTTATACTATTTTATTTATTTGAAAGCTAGATTTACAATATTTATTACAATAAAATACCAATATTTATATACATGTAGTGTCTTTTTATATTCTGTCTTATTTATAAGGAAGATATTGGAATCTTTGTAATAAGAACAGTTCTGGGTTCTGACTGAGTGACTCAAAATCATTAAGTACCTGCATTTTGATATTTACAAGTTAATATTTAATTTTTTTTTTTTTTATATACCACATTTATATAGCGCCCTTTTCCTACTCGAGATGTGCGTTCAAAGGCGCTTTACATTTTGTCCCTGATCATTGGGTCATAAGTCGTCCGTTAACATCTTGGCGCAGTATGCAGCCACGGCACATTGGCTTATTTCCCTCACAGGTACCCATTTATACACCTGGGTGGAGAGGAGCAGGTGTGGGATAAATTTCTTGCTCAAGGAAATTCCAGTGGTCAGGGCGGGATTCGAACTCGGGACCTCTCGATCCCTAAGCCAGCGTCCTACCATTAGACCACTGCTCCCAGTTTTATATACTTTAATAACTTTTGAAATTAAGAAATCAGATAACACCACAGTACCTACATATAAATTTTATACTTTTCATATGCATATAGTATATATTTTGCACCCGAAAGACTCAACTGATGCAGAAAAGAATCATAAATGAAATAGCTGATTGGTAAAATAAATTTATGAAAAAATATAATCCATATTTCATACTGAGCAATATTAAATATTGCCTTCATTGTTTGTCATTTAAACAATATTCTCACTAAATCTGTCAACCATAACTGACCATTTCGCTTTTTTTATTTTCTGACATAAACATGTCTTGTCAGAACCATAGAACCTGTACATCGAAGTTCCTTTAGCTACAGGACAGTACTGTATATTCGTCCCAACAGGGACCTATACAAACTTTGTTGTACCGGGTATATGTCCCTGGTCCCAATTATTATCATATCCATAGCCAAGAAGTAAATCAATTGTGCTTATTTATGTCTTTTTTAAAACTCGTCATCGTTACAGGAGGGAAGTCCATATTTAAAACAAGATGTGTTTGTGAAACACTATGTCCACTTTTGAGCGATTTTGACCCATAAATTTGACCTTTGACCTTGAAGGATGACCTTGACCTTTCACCACTCAAAATGTGCAGCTCCATGAGATACACATGCATGCCAAATATCAAGTTGCTATCTTCAATATTGCAAAAGTTATGGCCAATGTTAAAGTTGGCGCAAACCAACCAACAAGCCAACCAACAAACAGACCAACCAACAGACAGGGCAAAAACAATATGTCCCCCAGTATATACTGGTGGACATAAAAATATATATATGCTATAATAGAGACAATTATAGCATATATACAAAAAATAAAGATGGGCTTCCCTCCTGTGGTCATCGTCAAACTGTAAAATGTATCCTAGTAAAGAGGGATTCCCACCTGCTAAACGAGTACAAGTATTTACTTGAATTTCAATTCAATAATTGGCATCTAATTAATTCTAATTTATTTATTGGACAATTATTTTCAAACTCAGCCTTATTACGTAGTACGCCGAAAAAATAGTGCCTGCTAATTACCTACAATTATGTTTTTTATTGTAACCACTATACATTATAGACGGCTAAACAATTTTCAATGTTTACTTTTAATATCATTTGGCGCCTGTATCTTTAAAATACGTCATATATATGTGCACACGACCGCCTTTCCTTAAATAGTGTTAACACAATTGCTACGCATAAAGTGTACAGTCGAGAACGATGTTGTTTTGGATTTAATTAATTAATAACGTGCTTTATAGTGTTCTGTATGTTCCGATTAAGGAGCATGACAAAAAAAACGAAGAAGCAACTGACATTATTTTTTCATTGTGTAAAAAAGAGTGGGATTGTTAATTGTCAATTAAAATAATTATGTCTAATAAAAAATCTTCTTGATAAAATAAATACGACGACTTTGTGTCTGCTGAAGTGAAAAGCGGTTTAAGCCCAGAGAAGAAAATAAAAGAAAATCGCGACAAAGAGCAGACGTAGAATTTACGGTAATTAAAGTTTATCTGTTTATATTTCCGTATGATTATATGTATATTGTAGTTCTTCGTGAATAGTTGTGAGCATATTGACCACGCTGTCGTGAACGCCATTGTAGCAGACATTAAAGGCTTGGATTGTTTCCTATATGTGGCGTGTTCTGAGAAAACTGGGCAAAATGCTTGTGCGTAATTTGTCATCCCAGATTAGCCTGTGCAGTCTGCACAGGCTAATGAGGGACGACAATTTCCGCTTTTATGGAATTTTTTGTTTAAATGATGTCTCTGCTTAGCGAAAATCCAGTTTAGGCGGAAATTGTCGTCCCGGATTAGCCTTTGCGGACTGCACAGGCTAATCTGGGATGACACTTTACGCACAAGCATTTTGCCCAGTTTTCTCAGAACACGACACATCTTTGCATTCGGTTTTGATGGTGCACGTTTTGCACGAGTTTAACGTGGCTATAACATTTAACTATTTGAGGTACGCTTTAATCGATTAAATTCGCTTCGATTACGGGAACTTGTGTGTTCTTTGTAACGGTACTTTAATAAATTCGTCCATAAAGATTATTTATTTCTTAATTAAAAATACTGAGGCTACATTTTTGTTTCAATGCTAGAGTGATCTTGTTTTTTGGAGTGAAGCACAGTCAGAGGTGCCCCCCCCCCTCGGCATCCTACCCCCATCGACCCCACCTCATGACATCCAGGCCCCCATTATGGTTGGTTTGTGTGATATGCTTTGACCAATATGTCATGATGATATTGACAAAAAAATAATATTTGAAAAAATCCCCCTCCATATTGATAATCAATAATTGACGGTTGAGGTCGCGAGGGTGAAGCGTAGGGCTTAGTAACCAGGCTAACCCCTCCTCCTGTCTGCCCCACTGGTGACAACCAAACGAACTCGCATACACCGAGTAGAGATGAATTGGTCGTTGTCGGCTTGGTACTACTTAAAAGTACACCGGGTATTCTTAAGTTTACTACAAAGTACACGGGGTACGGAAAATACGCTTAAAAGCAACCGGTCATACTCCGGGGTACTTTTAAGTAGTACCTGAGCTGACAACGACCAATCGAGCATGAATGGAGGCCACGAACCTGGGCTAGAAGCCCTATATGTGTCGCGTTCTGAGAAAACTGAGCAAAATGCCGGTGCGTAAAGTGTCGTCCCAGATTAGCCTGTGCAGTCCGCACAGGCTAATCCGGAACGACACTTTCCGCCTAAACGGGATTTTCGCTAAGAAGAGAATCATTTAAACGAAAAATTCCATTACAGCGGAAATTGTCGTCCCTGATTAGCCTCTGCTTAGCCTGTGCGGACTGCACATGCTAATCTGGGACGAAAATTTACGCATAAGCATTATGTCCAGTTTTCTCAGAACACGGCACATGTGAGAAGTGAAAGTACCAAAATTATTAAAGGTACATGTACATTCATCGTATGTGGAATTTAGATTTTTACTATAACCAATATAATTTGTTAGGCTTTACAAAAGAAGACAATAAGTAGTAACAGAAAACGTGTAATTTTATATGATTTCTTTGATTTTTTTTTTCCTCAATTTACCAGAATGCGAAATCTGCGGAAAACATAACGTAGAACATTGTAGAAAGGCTGCATTGTATACTGTATATCATGTTTTCTGCAACGGTCTTAACAAAGTTTTTTTAACAAAACACAATATATTTATTCAGACTATACAAGTACAAGGTCTACAATAACTTACATGATAACATCATTTTACGCCTCACCTCCGCAAATAGGAGGTATAAATAGTTTATTAATATTTGAGTATTCCCAATGTCATTTTTACTGCAAAAAGGATTAAAAAGTTAAAAATTGTAGAACATGTCTCTGAATGTTATTATATATAATTAATATAAAAGCGTAGCAATCCCTCCACTACCTTATAGGGGACTGGAGGTTACCACCGCGAGGTGTTTTAGCTAGTTAACAACGGTTAATTCATTCAACAATACAATGCACTAAACCTTTAAGATCGGGTTTGTTTAGCGCTTTTTATTAGCAAATGAAGACATCCTTTTTGCGTGATCAACACAATACACACATATAGCCTATATTCGTTCATGTCACTCGAAAAAGTATGTCTTTTTGAAGCCAGGATCAGTGGTTTGTTATATAGTTTACTGTGTAGTTTTAGCGCCTTGAACGTGATATACTGCATTCGTTTATAACGACAACAACCCCTCTCATCTTTGTATGATAACACTTAAAACCATAAAAAAGTTTAACTAAATAACAATCATTTTATGTATCACTGCCCATAAACGACAGACAATTCCCATGCATCCGACCAGGTTTCTGTACCATATTGCAATCGCCTTCTGTAGACTCGATCGCTTGTTGGGTTACGGGGAATAGTGATAGAAATACAGGAGACGCCCCTGCCCAGAGTAGGCACAGGGTATTAGACGACGCCCGACGAGAAAAAGACTACTGTTATTTAAAACTACATGTATGAGTTCACAAAGTATTTTCATATGCACACTACGGTGTCTCGCCGCCCGGCAGTTTAATTTGGGATGATGTTAGCGTTAGGTTATCACGAATCATTACCGGCTGAGCGTTGTTTGTTTGTTTTTTGTTGTTGAGAGATACAGATTAATTTTAAAACCTGTTGTTGTTTTTTTTTATTCATGTAACTGAAGGTACATTAACCAGTCCCGACTGTTTCAAAACGGCGAATTTGTCAAAACCGGAATGTTTGGGTGTTTGCGGCGATCTTGCACTATACCATGTCTAATGTTTAACCAGTCTGCATTCTTCTGGAACCTTCGCCGCCTTATCGGCATTTACAAATTTCGGCGTCCAAATTATGTAAGAATTTTTAATTTGTTTAATTTGGACGACGAATCAGGACGGTTTCGGGATGATCGGAAAAATCTGCAACCGTTCGGAATATTCTGGAACTTTCCCTATTGTCTCGGCAACTTCAATGCGTCTTTATAGTTTATTCGCACCCCCTCCCCTGAGCTCATCCTGCGAGATGCTGAATGGCATCAGTAAGCTCCACGAAAATTGACCAGAGCCCGTATTCACCAACCCATTCTTATAGTTATAATGAATAGACGTAGGACCAAGAAAAATACGTCAAGCGTGTGAATATATACAGGCTAACGTTGGTGATAATTATTGAGTAAATTCTTGCACTCAGAGCCGAATTTTTTTTACCTTGGAATTTTCGAAGATATCACATCTTCTTCATCAGCTGATCACTGGCTAACTGACGTCACAGTCACATGACCGATGAAGGGTCACGTGACATGAGGAGACTGTCATAAACCCGGGGTAGCTCGAGTCCCTCGCCCCTGTTAAGTGATGGCCGCCGCTGTTTAATCTCAATTGCTTCTTTCACCTTGCGTTTCCATAGATGTTCTTCGGAGGTGAGTACTCTGGTTTTGTTAGGGTCGATCTTGTGACCTGTTTGTTTACAATGTTCATATATGGCAGAAGAAGTTCGTGTAAGGTGTTCTTTCAATCAAGTGTCTAATTGTCTCGCTGTTTCACCTACATAGTCATTTTTACAGTCCTCACATTGGACATGATAGATCACACAACATTTCTTCATGTTGTCTGTTTTGTCTTTAACTTTGGTGAGGTTCTGTCTGATGGAATTGAATGGTTTGTGGAAGATGTTGGCTGCATGTTTTTTGAATACTCTAGCCAATACTTCTGAGGTGCCCCTGATATAAGGTATGCCTGCAGTCGGTATCTTATGTGTTCCCTTATCTTTGTCTACTGCTTTCTCTTTCTTTTTGGGTAGTCTGAATATCCAATCCGGGTATCCGTTGGTTCTTAAAGCGGATTTCACATGTTCGATTTCATCTTTCTGGTCTTTTTCTTTTGATATTAGGGTTTTGGCTCTGTGGAGTAGGGTGCGTACAACTGATCGTTTGTGTTCAAGGTGGTGGTTGGACTGAAAGTTCAGATACTGGTCGCTGTGCGTCGGTTTCCTGTAAACCGTGGTTTTCGTCGACCCATCGTCTGCCACGTGAACACATGTGTCCAGGAACGGAATACGGCCTTCTTCCTCCTGCTCTGAAGTGAACTTGATATGTTCGTCTATTGAGTTGATGTGGTCCGTGAATTCTTGGATATTGTATTCGTGGATTTTAGTCATGGTATCATCCACGTACCTCAGCCAGAGGGACGGTGGATTCCTTGCAGTTTCCAATGCCTGCTTCTCAAAAAACTCCATATATAAGTTCGCGACAATCGGCGATACGGGAGAACCCATGGCTGCACCTTGCTTCTGTTGGAAGAATTGTTCATTGTATATGAAGTATGTGCTACTAAGGCAGAGGTCTAACAACTCGGTCACTTGTTCAACACTGAGTTCAGATCGTTCGTTGAGTTTGGTGTCTCCAGCCAATTTGTTCTTGATCACTGTGAGTGCTTTAGGTACTGGAATTGAAGTGAAAAGTGCTGAGACATCATAGGATACCAATTTCGTGCCTGGGGGTACCTCAAGATCCTTGATCTTCTGAACGAAATCCACCGAGTTAACTATGTGGTGTTCCGTTTTACCCGCCAAGGGGCCAATGACCGAAGCAATGTATTTAGCGGTTGCATACAATACGCTTCCTGTGCTCGATACAATTGGTCTTAAAGGAGCATCCTTTTTGTGAATTTTGGGTAGTCCGTATAATTTTGGGACGTTCTCTGCTGTGGGATAAAGTTGATGGTACAGTTTATCTGAGATTAGATTGTCCTTCTTCCATTTTTTTAAGATGTTAACCAATCTAGTTTTCACTTGCCTGGTGGGGTCCTTTTTCAGTGGTTCATAGGTATCCCTGTCGCTCGTGAGCTTATCCATCTTGGCTACATACTCCGTTTTGTTCATCACAACCGTAGTACGACCCTTATCGGCAGGTAGAATTACAATGTCTTTCCGTTTACCTAAGTCACGCAAGGCATCTCTTTCCTTGGTGGTGATGTTGCTTTTAGGTTTGGTGGCACTTTTTAGAATCTTTACAACTTCTCCCCTTAAACTTTCAGCGGCCGATTTATCCTCTAATTGATGGCAAACCTGTTCTGTGGAAGCGATGATTTCATTTATGGGGATGGTTGGAGGGGTAACACAAAAGTTCATACCTTTCTTTAACACCGATGTTTCGTCCTGTGACAACGGCCTGTCCGATAGATTGACGACCCATTTGTCAGTGTTAATCAAGTCCCTTTCTGTTCCCGAGTCTGACTTTCCTTCTTTTATCGATAAAAGTTTAGAAAATTTCTCTCGTTGCCGTTGTTTACATTTTCCATGTTCATCCTCGTGCGCATGCGCGAAGGCGACTTCCACTTCCGACCAAATAGAGGGAGACAACTTCAATTTCAATTCTGATCGTAAACATTCAGATTCTTCTCCCATTTTAATTTGAGTGTACTCACATTGTCTAATACGTTCTCGAATTAATTTCTTCTCGGCGCTAGCTAAAATCTTCTCTGCTTTCATCCCGGGAACAGTCCGTTTCAGGCGAATACTGTTGGGCGTTATGTTGTTATGGCAACAGCGGACATTGAAAAGTTTGTGGTTTTTCCAGCGGGCCAATTTTATCGTCAGTTTTTCTCCTCGTCGCACTTCTTTGAGGACTTCACGTCCATGTTGACTGAGAATACGCTCGTGGAGGTTTCTCTGCTCTGGTTGATGCATTATTGAGTAAATTCTTGGACTCAGAGCCGAATTTTTTACCTTGGAATTTTCGAAGATATCACATCTTCTTCATCAGCTGATCACTGGCTAACTGACGTCACAGTCACATGACCGGTGAAGGGTCACGTGACATGAGGAGACTGTCATAAACCCGGGGTAGCTCGAGTCCCTCGTCCCTGTTAAGTGATGGCCGCCGCTGTTTAATCTCAATTGCTTCTTTCACCTTGCGTTTCCATAGATGTTATTCGGAGGTGAGTACTCTGGTTTTGTTAGGGTCGATCTTGTGACCTGTTTGTTTACAATGTTCATATATGGCAGAAGAAGTTCGTGTAAGGTGTTCTTTCAATCTAGTGTCTAATTGTCTCGCTGTTTCACCTACATAGTCATTTTTACAGTCCTCACATTGGACATGATAGATCACACCACATTTCTTCATCTTGTCTGTTTTGTCT